>JAVXUP010001404.1:0-237762 GCA_033070095.1 Escallonia herrerae
TTATCTTGAATAAAAAAGGAACTCACCTTCAACTTTGGTGATTCTACAAGTCAATTGTTCCGGATAAAGGCTCGAAACCCTTGATCAAGCACCGCTTCGATGACCTTTCAATTGTGAAGAATTCAAAGTCAGCAATTTAAAATTAAGCTATGTTAGCCCTCACACAGTGACCAAGCCTGAGATTGAATCAGAGGATTTTGCCATTATTTTTTTTTTACAAAAATCCCAAAGTGGTGTAACCCTTTATTATGAATTGGTAAATTGAATTTTGTGTATGTGTTTCTTGTCTTGCAGCTTAGACACAAATTTTTATTGTACGTGGTTGTTGCTTTAAGAAACATATAATTCAGGGGCTCTAATGAATCCAATGAAGGGATCATCAGTGTTGACGAAATTTGGAAGAAAGTAAAGTAGCGAATACAGGGACAAGAAAGATACATATAAATATTTAAGGATAGTATTGGTATTTTTAAGTTCAAAAATAGTTAAGTCAGCCAAAACCATTTGTTTGAGTCGAACCCTAATATTAGGAGAATTTGATATAACTTTTTCACATTTTATATACATGTGTCTATTTTGTGAAAACTATGTCTTTAACTTTTTACTTCTAAACTTAGGAGTACCCCAAAAATAAATACTGTAGGCCATTCGTCTCAGATAAATTACATTGACCTCCCCTTGCGTCAATATCATAACTACAAGAGTGCAATTTGGGCTGGACAATCCGTGCCAGGCCTGAAAAAATATAGGCGTGGGCTTAGCTTTATACAGGTCCTAGTAGACGTAAGCACAAACGTTTGAGCCGTACAAATTATTGATTGGGCACAGACAAAAGGTTTTCAAAAGCCCATCCAATTCGTGGGAATTTCACCTCGTCCAACTTTTATATAACAAAAATTATGCATCTAAGCTTTATGAGTACAAATTATTTATCTTTTCTTCAGTCTTTCAAATCCTCTAAACATATGGATTTAGATACCTTTGAAGCTTTGTTTCTTATCATTAGAGTAGATTTCTTAAGATTATGTTAAGACTCTGGTCTTTTTCTTTTACTTTTATTATGTCTTAAAACATTGTTTTCATGCTTATATTAAGATCCATTTTGAGACTTTACTATACTTTTTTCATTATACTAATTAGTATACCTGGATGGTAATTGATATACTTAAAAATTAAGTAAAAAAAGATCTAAACTAATTAATAGACTTTGAGGGTAATTGACATGCTTAAAAATTAAGTAAATCAAAACTTATTTGTAACAATTGACAACTTATGGGCAGCCCGTGCCACCAAAATTGTCATGGGCCGGGCGTAAACAAACATTATTCGGCCCAGGATGGAGTTGGCCGAGCATGGACACGAATTCTTGAGAGTGAGCTGGGCAAGGGACCTTTGAGCCTATCCAACTCGCACAAATTGTAGTCCTAATAACGTATATACAAAAGCCAACTTTTATGCGAATTTAATGGCGAAATAGACGGAGGCTTCATCAAATTAGATACCTAACTATGGAATCACGGGCTAATAATCTTGAACAACCTCCTGTATATCATGATGTATATTTCTTATTTCATCTAGAAATGTACATTACTAGTGATAGTCAAGGGAGACCACCATCCTATGACTCCAGTGGCGGAACCAGGATTTCATTCCAGGGAGTGCTAAAAATATATTGAAGTCAGTAAATTTTTTATAAGTAAAATAACACACAAAAATAGAGTGCACTTTTCAATAATACACAAAAAAACTACTAAAAAGTATCCAAAAGATCTTATTAAGTTTAATAATTTGAAATGCATAATTAATAACTTAAAATTATCAATTGACAACCTAAAATCTCGAATGTATAATTAACAACTTAAAATCATCGATTAATAATCTCAATACCTAAATAATCAATCATTGCACAAATAGAAAAAAAAATTGATCAAAATGCACACCGGCAGTTGACCAGTACAGCGTTGTCGTCGCCGGCGGTGGAGTGAAGAAGACCAAAATCGCCGAAAATGCTAGTCCTAAGTGCCTGAGTCGTCGAGTGCCTGAATCGCCGAAAACCAAAAATGCTAGTCACGTCGCAAGTGCCTGAATCGCCAAAATTGATGGCCCCCAGTGAGGTCGTCACTCGTCAGAAATCTGAATACAATATGGCCGCCGGCTGGTGCGTTTGTAATCGTCAGTCGTCATTCGTCAGACTCAGCCCTAGTTAGATCTAGGCTAGATCGTTCGTAATCGTGACTCACTTAGTAATCACCGGTAGGGTCAGATCTAGGCCACTAATGAAGAAAAATCGTTCGTAATCGCAGGTGGAGTCAGATCTAGGTCAATTGTCACTCGTCAGACTCAGCGCACGACCGTTGTGGGCTCGTGGGTCTTGAAATAGCGTATGCGATTTGCCTTGCCGGAGAGTGGAGTGGGCAAATAGCCGGAGTTGGTGACTGGTGAAGGCCGCCGACCGCCGTAACTGTGAGGGCGAGGTGAGCCATGAGAGTGTGAGAGGGAGAGGAGGAGAGAGAGAGAGAGAGTCGCACATGAAAAAACACACACACACACACACACACACACATATATATATATATATATATATATATATATTTTTCAAAACTTGAGGGGGTACATTAGCCCCCCCTCGGTATAGTGTAGTTCCGCCCCTGTATGACTCCATCTTATCTCACTCAATCTCATCGTTTGCTAGGATTGCTTATGTAAATTCTGGCTGGTGGTTTATGGTATAAACGAAGTACAAATGCAGGTTGAAAAAGGGCATGCATGTACTTTTGTTGCTAAACAACTTCTGGCTGGTGGTCTTTGTAAAAAAAAAGTACGTACGCAAGCTGAAAAGGGTATGCATGTAGGGCTTTTATAAGCCCTGAAAGTCACCAGAAGAGTAATGTGCACCATTTATTACATTGAAATCTCAAGGTTGGTTCTCCGTTGTGTGGAAAAACCATAAAACAGACACTTTAAAAATGACCTTCAAAGTCAACTGACCCAGTGAACTGCCAGGGTGCTCAACCATTGACCAAAGCTGCCCACAGCCACCCCATTTCCTTTGCCAGTAAATATATATATATACAAGGAAAAGGACAAACACATACCCACAGTACTGTTCATAGGACTTGAAAAAAGATAAATTTCAAATGCGATTGCCTGCTACCCACCTGCCAGTAAATATACAAGGAAGGCACAGGCCACGGGCAAATCACTAGCATATGAAATCCATCCTGCCAGGTTAAAAAGTCTGCTGCCAAGCACAATTCTGAGGCATAAAGATACACTATTTAACCTAATGACAGTCCTGCCATGACATCAAACTTAATCATACTAACAAGGCCGCCAGAGGTACAACACTGAAACCCTCTATAAGCTGCTCAGATTTTCTCCTACTAAAACATTAAAGCCAACTCGGATGCTTTCTACAAAAACATAAACGAAGAAAAGAAAAGAAAGAACAAAGGAGAAGGGCAATGACAATTTCGCAATGCAATAAGATTCTGATGGGAAGTACAACCAATAAGTTCTATTACCAATTCCTTGAAGCAATGGACCATCCAGCACTCATAGTGCATGGGCTTGCACACGTTACCAGCTTAATAAACGAGATCTTCATTTTCCCTACTTTTTTTAACCATGACATAAATTACAACACGCGCGCTGCAGTAGTCTGGATGCCACTGTGCTTGGTCGATACGCCCAACACTGAACTCCTTCATTGCAGCTTCCAGAAAGTATTCAAGGATAGCATCTGCAACACGAACACAATCTTTAGATCTCTGAATATACATACAAGATGAGAAGTCAAAGCTCATACCATTTCGAAGCTCTCCAGCCAAAATAAGAGTTGTGTGCGTACCACAGAGTTGTTCAAGTGTGGTTAACAGATCCATCACTGCTCCCTCGCTGTAGATGACATCCGAGCCAAGTACTGCATACAGATTTTTCTCACATAAGAATGCGAATTAAGTAAAAAACCCACAACTTAAGAATGATTTGATTCTTGGTTAGAATCTGTTGGGGAGGACTCTATGATCTTAGGTCAGTTCATAAAGTGGTAGAAGTAGACAACTCACACTGTACTATTTCTCTCAGGTATATATGACAGAAAAAATGCCATTTCACGAGCTGTAAGAATATGACAGACGAGGAGTTCATCAGACAAAAGCCCATATTCTAACAAAGTTTAAGTGGTTAGGATACAATAAGCAACATTATTACCCAACTAATCCACAGCCAGAGCCTAGTTCAACAACCTTCTTGCCTTGAAGACCAATCATTCCTACTTCAACAGCATGCTCTAAGAACTTCCCCAAAACCACCCCGCTGTCCCACATCACTGCCCCCGTTACTCCAGGAGTACCCTGCATTTCAAGGCAACTAAACACTAACTCACAACACCAACAAAACTAATAATTTCCATACAAACTCACAAAGATGTCAATAGAATGATTAAATTTTCTTACTGATTCCAGTAGATGTAGAATGTATTCAGTTTACAGAAATTTAACGCTGAACTATTAACTAAACCAACAAACTTGGATAAAGTGCTGACAAAAATAGCTGCTCTACAAATTGATAACAATAGAAGCTCAGCTTCAACATGGAAAATGCCATTATTGTTGTTCAGGGGTCAAGTCTACATTATGGTGCGTTGGTAGCTAAGACGTACTTTTTATATTTCAAGTCATCTCTTAGATATTCAGATGGTAGACATTCAAGTATCTTTTATGTATAACTGTTACAACCATCCTATAGTAAACTCAAAAATAATGTTTTTGAAAATATTGACTGAACTAACCATGCAAGCGAAAAATAAAAAATTTCAGAGAGACTCAGGAGGCAACTGGTTTAAACACAAAAACTCAATTATTATATTATTATATTTGTAATACTCCAACCTTCAACTTTTTTTGCTAATGCGTACACAGGTGAGTACATGTAAACGTTGACATTACTGATGCCCAAACTTGACTCGTTAAATTATACTTATTAATACTATAAAATTTATTTGACTATAATTCTATGTTTCCGAATACTGAAATTTATGTTAGAATTTCGCAAAAAGTGGAAAATTGAATGGAAACTGAACTGGGTAATTGCTAATCAAATAAACTGAGAATGCGTACTAAGGAAGAAGGGGACTGGTGAATGGAGAGAGAGCGGCCGCAAGCGTCGAGGTGGAGCTGGTTAGAGGATTGGCGGACCAGGGCGTTGTTCTTGAAGAGAGTGGGCTGCTGGAGACACCACAACAGCATCATCTCCTCTGATGGGTCTCCGTTCAATATCCTAACCTTTCCACCGTACGATCCCATCCCTATCACTCTCTCCTCCTCCGCCTCTGCTTCCTCCACTGCCGCCCGTTCGTCGCCCGACATACCTCTACTCGGGCTTTAAAATTTGGTTAGACAAGTGCCCCCTGTAGTTTTGACACTTTGCTTTGGCTTATTACTATTTTTCCCCAATTCTTTTGGACAATTCTCTTTTTTGATTGAAAGTAGGAGATATATACTAAGAGAATAGAAGAAGTTACAAGAAACTGTAGCAGAAAAGTAAAGAAAGAAGAAAGAGAACCCCATCCTGCATACGCAGAAGACTGCAAAAGCTACTACAAGAATAAAACACCACCAGGCAAAACAACTAAGGCCCAAAAACAAGTAAGGTGCCGCGAGCTATACAAGATCTGTCCATTCCTGCGAGCTTCCTTGCTTAATCTACAAGCAAAAGAGGCCAAAGCTAAAGAAAAAGACGTCACACTGTCTTTGCTCTGAGCGATATGCAACGAGTGCAACTTCATGTAGCAACTAGTCATCCTGTGCAAAGGGAGGTCGCCTACAGCTGACCGAGAAACCCTATTACTGATCTGGTGTATAACCTGAGGGGATGAAAGTAAGCAAATGATATGTAGTAAGTTAAAATTAAACACCCAGTCAATAGCATAAAGAATAGCTGAAACAACAGCATGGCATGGGTTAGTAGCTGTTAAGTCCATATCGAGCCGCGATCGGTACCTATGCAAAGTTTAGTAAAACCAGACCAATACCAAAATGATGATACTCAGTTGCAGCTGCTATAGAAACTGAACAGAAGGAGGGGGGGGGGGGGGGTGTTAAAACCATCTCAGTGACAATATGGTGAAAAAAATAGGTAGAGAAGATGAGGGTGGAAGTGTATAAAGGAGGGAGGGGGGGGGGGGGTGAGGTTTGAGGATGGACTAATTGTTCACGCTTGTGATTTTTCGGAAGCATCGAAGGTAGGTATGAGTAGCACAGATATTATGTAAGGAGGAACGAGCTAGCAATTGGATTTGAGTTGGACAAACTGGTTCCTTCTAGAAGATCAAAGCGTTGCGACTAGTCCAAATATGCCAAAGGATGACTATGATCCAAAGAAACTGCTTCTTGATCCTAGAGTGATAGAAAAGGGGCTTAAGTAGCCAGTAGGACAGCCAAGAGCTCAGAGAGTGAAAATTGACTGCCTCTGTCCAATTAGGCCGACCTTCAGTCTGCCAAAGCAGAAGAATTGGTAAACATTTAAGGAAGAGTTAGGAATGAGTTTCCGAGGATATGGAACACAGGGGGCATAAATTTAAAGCAGGGCATCTTCGTTGAGACAACTCAGATAGGAGAGGTAATCGTTTGTGTAATAGCTGCCAAAGAAAATATTTGAATTTTTTGGGGATGGGGAGTTTCCAAAGTTTCTTCCAAATGCCAGGTCGAATCACTGGTGCTTCCATCAATTGCACCTTACTTTGAACAGATCGGAGATAGTTTTGCTGAACTGAGAAGGAACCATGACACCCATCGGGCCAAAACCTAACTTTCGAGCAATTCACGGGTAGGAGTTTTAGGTTAAGGATTTGAGTGACAATATGGGAAGGGAAGATTCAAAGAAGAGGTCTTAGATTCCAAATTCGCGAGTTTGGCAGAAACCTATGGTGAACCTTTAGATGGTAATGGTCAGGCAGGCACTAATCTTGTAACCGAGCCAGAGTCGTGTGAGGTAACCACCAACCCATCCATGAAGAAATACACCTCCCATCTCCAATATGCCACTCAAGACCCTGTTTCAATTATCTTTGTCCCACAAAAACACTACGCCAAATCCAAGAGCCAACACGCATATGATGAATATCAAGGAAATCCTTGGATGAAAAGGAACGGCCTTTTAGGACTCTAGATACAAGAGACGTAAGATCCGTCCAAATCTTCCAGGCTTGCTTAGTTAACAGAGCTTGGTTAAATAAGCTAAAGTTGCGGAAACCAAGGCCTCCAAGGCCTTTAGGCAAGCAAAGAGTGGGCTAGGCCACCCAATGAATTGACTTATGGTTGGCTTCCCCCGACCACTAGAAACAAGCTAGTATTTGATCTA
This sequence comes from Escallonia herrerae, assembly GCA_033070095.1. NCBI lineage: Eukaryota > Viridiplantae > Streptophyta > Magnoliopsida > Escalloniales > Escalloniaceae > Escallonia > Escallonia herrerae. The sequence continues at coordinate 7,363 of JAVXUP010001404.1, forward strand.
ATTGCGAGCAAAAGGAAATAGGAAACTTGTACACAGACATATAGCGAACAATGAGGGAGGAAACGTCTGATTGAATTAAGGTAGCATGTTCAACTTTGTTGAGAAGAAATCCTAACTTGTGAGCACAACAGTCTTCGACCCGAGCCACAAGGCTACGAAAAATTTCTTTTTTCTGTGTCGCCACATTTGGATTAACGCCCAAATATCTGCCAAAGGTTGGAGTAGCCTGGAATTCAAATGCTGATTCTATAAGGGATTTGTTCAAGGGAGAGGCATTAAGACTGATGGATAGAGCAGACTTTTGCCAGTTAACAGATTGACCAGACTAATGGCAATAAGTGGCAAGAACATTCTTCACTGCAGCATACTGTGACTAATATCTTTTTGAAATTGTAGAAAAAGATACAAGTCCTCAGCATACATGAGGTGAGGGACAGAAGGGGAAGATTTACCTGCTTTGATACTTTCAAAATTACCCTCGCGTTCTGCTGAACTAAGGGCCGCAGCTAAGATCTCAAAGCACAACATAAAAAGGTAAGGGGACAAAGGATCTCTTTGCCTAATACCACAATTAGGAGAAAAGTTTGGGGTAGGCGCACCATTGACCAAAATGGAATAAGAGACCGTAGTGACACACTGGAAAATCAATTGAATCCAATGAGGAGGGAAACCCAATCTGAAAGCACAGCCCGAATGAAATCCCAACTTAGGCTATCAAACACTTTGCTCGTATCAAGCTTAAGAGCCACTAAGATGGTGCCACCTTTATTCGACAACGAACGCAGTTAGTCCTGTGCTGAAAGGATATTATCAGTAATGTTGAGACCAGACACAAAAGCATTTTGGAATGGCGAAACAAGGTCATTCATAAGAGGATGAAGTTTGTTTACAAAAAGTTTCGACATGATTTTGTAAATCACATTGCACAAGCTGATCGGGTGGTAATCAGGAGCAACAGACGGGGAAGGTTTTTTGGGAATAGAGAGATGAAGGTAAAATTTGTCTCACGAAGCATTCGGCCAGAACAAAGGAAAGAATAAACAGCTCTAGTTACCAATAACCCCTAATTGGCTCCAGCATTCCGCTGGAATACTGTCAGGCCCAGGAGGCTTAAAGCAACCAATTTGGGTGGCTACACGCTTGATTTCATCAGGGGTGAAGGGATTCTTTTTTACTTTATATTTTCCTTTTTACTTCTCTTCTTCCCAATTATGCGTCTGCATTAGACCACCACCATGACTATTACCTCAAAGGACCGGTGCCATCATTACCTCCATATCAGACCACCATATTCATCTCGACATCGCTACAACACCACCGCCACATCAGCCTAACACCACCACCATAGGCCACCCTTCCGTCGTGGCACCAAACTACAACTATCACTACTGCACGACACCAACCATCGCCACCCCAATCGCCATGATTTACATCCTCCCGTGCAACAGCAGCATCGATCTAATGACAAAGAATATTTATATCTCTCAAGTACAAGCGTACAATTAATGCTCTCTTTAATTGAATGTGAAATCAATTCTCAAGCTTTTATTAAATGTGAAATTGATTCTCACGTATAAGCTATGCTCTGTTAAATTAAATTTGAAATTGATAAAGATGAAGAGATTAAAAAAAGCTTTGAGGAATCGAGAGCCCTTACTATGAGAGTATGGCCTAGGTCGCCAGACATGGTTGCTTATATCAAGATGTATGTGTGTGTGCGCATGAGCATACGTGTGTATGCTTCTTTCGGTTGGGGGGTGGGGTGGGGGGGGGGGGGGGGTGTCTTTGTGTGACGGTATGTGTGTGTGTGTGTGTGTGTGTGTTTCATTCTGGACCAATAAATTAGGAAGGCATAAGTCACGTATAATATACTTTTATAAAAACGGTCATATTTCTCGACTTTTTAACGACTTTCATCGTCCATCAGCTTTTGGACTAATTTGATTGAAAAATGGTTCTTCAAAAAATCATTTGAGACTTTTGAAACGTTAGGTCTTTAAGCTGTATTAGGGTATTACTTTAGGATACAGATTTAGAATAACTCATAATTTTACTTTGAATGCTTGTTTTTAATACTCTAGTTGTCAAAGTTGAAAAATAAATGTTAAATCCCTCTGTGTGTGTGTTTTATTCAGGACCAATCAATAAGGAAGACATAAGCCACGTGTAATATATTTTTATAAAGACGGTCATATCCCTGAACTTTTTAACGGCTTTCACCGGTCATCAGCCTTTGGACTAATTTGATTAAAAAAATGGTTCTTTAGGTAATCGTTTGATACTTTTGAAATGTTAGGTCTTTAAACTGTATTAGGGTGATACTTTAATTAAAAAATCACTCATAATTTACTTTGAATACCTGTTTTTAATACTCTAACTGTCAAAGTTGAAAAATAAATGTTAAATCCCTATTATGGTTTTAATTATCAATTGTTTTATCCCAAAATCTTTCACTAAAATGGTATTCTTTGCTTAAACTTGGGATGCTACCTTAATTTATCTTATTCATGCTCCGTCGAACTCCTCATTTATCCGTAATTCTATTATTTGTTTAATACATTCTACTTTTGGTGGCCTTTCCAAGGATTTGATGCACAAGACAAGACTAGAGTGACAATAAATAGAGGTTAACATTTTATGGAGTACGAGTCAACGTGATACACGTGGTGCATGTGAAAAAATAAAGTTAATGATATGAGTTTTGTTAAAAGAAATCACATATAAGTGTTTATTATCATATTTGGTAAAATGAATTTTATATTATGGAAATTAAACATGTCTTTATGAGTAATTATTTACTTTTTAAACTTTTATTTTGTGTCATTTTTTTAGGAAAAATTATGAAATGTCAAGTGTCAACATTATAGATATGTAGTTATCATGACACATGCAATGCATGTACAAAAATGAAGTTAGTAATATGATATTTTTATAAAAATAAGCTTGGCCTTTACTATAAATTTTGACTACATATTGTAATGAATCTTAAATGGCCCCATGTGCAACAATAAAGTTATTTGAAATTTGTTAAAAAATTAAGCATGATGCATAAGTGTTTTAAAATGTGAAACCAAACATGTTCTTAAGTTTTAATTACTTACTTTGCAATGTTTTTGTTTTGTGTCATTTTTTAAGAAACTAGTTGCAGTACACGTGCGTTGCACGTAGTCATTAACTTATGAACAAAAAGTATTTATAAATTTATTAGTTAAGCCGATTAATACACATCATCAAAGTGTGCGAGAAAAATATATATCAATGAAGAAATGTCGAGGAAACATTTTTTAGCATAGAAACTATGGTGTTATAATTTTCACATATTTTCAATAAAGTGAGGCTATTTAGACAATTTTTATTATATTTTGTGAAATACCAAGTAATAGTGCAATTTTTGGCGTGCTTGTTTTGCAAAAACGGAGCGTGGGTAATGCTTTCCTAATAAACCTTTTCCAGATCTAACTTATTGAATTCACTGTTTTCTGACCCCTAATTGTGGAAGAAACCTTAAGCAAGTTTGATGAGATGGTGGCATGGTGATAAAAAAGTTTGCATGAGCAATATTGAGGTGACGACGATAGACTTAGTCATCGTTGAGACTGAAAATGAGCTAATTGAGACATCGGGTTAAGACTAAAAATGAGCTAATAGAGAGATAGAGGGTTTTGCATGTTTGTTGGGAAAAATGACTGAATAAATTTTCAAAAAAAATTGGCTTTCAAATTTCTCTGACCATGAACAGTTCGGTTGACCATTTACTACTAAGCCGCAAAACATAGAAAAATCTAAAAAGCATTTTTAAGAAAGTGATTTCCTTTAAACAAACAAGATTAGTAACAAAAGCATGCATACATGTGTGAAAAAAGATGTAAACATAGTCGACCATGTAAAATCTCTTGCATTGTCTAGCCAATTGAACCAAATACTAATGTACAAGTAAAATCTCTTGTATTGAGTCAAAATGGGATATTCTTACAGAAAAGTCTATGCAAAAGTTCCGTATTAACGATTTATGTTTACAATTAACTTGAACAAGTCTTTAAAGTGGGAAAACAAAACTAATTCCTTCTTGACACGGAAATAAAATGATGCAGCGAAATGATGAACCAAAAACACTAATCTTGAATGCTGCAATCTGGTGATCAAGTACAAGACAGGGAACAGAAGAAAGACTCTTTTGATGCACTTTTTTGCAGCAGACATCCCATACGATAATTTGCTTGTAAAGTGAAGGCTCCTCAATACACTTTTTCCTACAAAGTCTTCTGTTCCACAAATATATCACTTATTAATATATATTTGTAGACAAAGGACCATCACAAGTAGTAAAACTTGCATCATAATCATTTTCATAGTAGAAATGAGCAAACAACCACATTTATCAATCCAGTGACAAATGAAACAAAGTGGTAGACTTACCGATTAGATGCTCACATCCACTAATCTAAAAAGTTGTCAAACTACTTTACGTTTCAGAAAGGAAAAGCTTTATATCTTCTACATAAAATGCCTTTACTTGCAATTGAAAGGTTACTTTGCTACTAATATGAACTTGAAATTTTTTCATTCAGTTGATGAACTCTTGATCATCAAGGAAGGTACAAAAGTTTCAAGTCATATATTGTTGTCATAAGATTATGTATTGAAGTCTAAGATTGATAATACCATGAATTGGTAAAATGATAGCGCCACCCAATTTAATAGAAAAAAAGTGCTTGATAATACTATAATAAGCATCATGAAATCCGTCTTTCTTTTCGGTCTGATATCTTGAATGCCAATTATTTAAGGAATTTCTCCTATGCCATGTACTATCCATTAAAAGGGTAAAATTGAGATATTTCAAGAGTTTGATTATATATATTTATTTATTTTAACAATATTGAATGTCAAGGAAGTATGACCCTTATCTAGTATTTATCAAGTTGTTTGTAAGTCTAAACTCACAGTAATTCATAGAGAAGGCTTGAACATGTCAGTTTTTAGAGAAGACCCAGGTCAAATAGAGAGAATTCATTGAATATTTACTAATTTTGGAGATAAGACATCATTTTTTTTTATTTCTAAAGAGGCGAAGTTCATTTTGACCTTTTGGAAAAAAATTATCAATGTATATATTCATTGGAAAATATTTATTTCGTGAAAATTTTATGCCAAAACTTTCACTTTTGTAGGTAGTAAAGACATATCTTTAATGTTAAAGAAGTTACGGGATTGGCAAAAAATTTAAAATTTTATTTAATTTGGAGAGAAAACCATGCATTTGCTTATTAACTTGGGAAGAGGGATGAACATTTAACCTTGAAAATTGAAGAGTGTAATGTCATTCCATTCATTTTACAATCCAGGATAATGATGTCATTAAAAAAGTTTTTGTAAGAAAAACTCATCCATACTTTTAAAAAGTAGTATAGATTCCTCATAACGCCAAGTATCATCATTTTAGATAGTTAGTTATGTAATATCTAAGAAGTGTTACACCAAAAGAGATTTTTTCTTTATATATAACGAGTCGCCGTGACACACGCGGTGTGTGTGTAAAAATAAAATTAATAATATAAAATATTCATTACGAATAAATATTTATTATCACATTCGATAAAATGAATTGGATATTATAAAAACTAAAAGTAGTTATTCACTATTTAAGCTTTTCTTTTGTGAATTTTTCAAGAAAAAATTATAAAATGTCACTTGTCATTATTCTAGATAAATAGTTATGTAATATCAAAAAGGTGTTACACCAAACCATGCTTTTCCTTTATACAGAGTATAGACAAGTCACCATGGCACATGCGATGCATGTGCAAAAATAAAGTTGATAATATCGATTTTGTTAAAAAAATCAAGCATCACATATAAGTTTTTATTGTCACATTCTGTAAGATGAATATTAAATTGTTGAAAAATAATTTAGTCATGCATGTAGCAAAATATTATCATCATATCAAACTTAGATTTAATTTTAACTATAGCTTTTTAATGAATTTAAAATTGTTAAAACCAAACATATGCAAATATAAAGTTAGCAATATGGTATTTTTGTAATATCAAGTTTGAGCTTTTTTATAATTTATTTTAACTATATTTTTAATGAAGTTTAAATTATAAAACCAAATATGTCTTTATAGGTAATTATTTACCATTTAAGATTTATATTTGTATCATTTTTTAAAAATTTCTTGGAATGCCACTTGCTACCATTTTAGATGAGTAGTTGGTAACACCAAAAAAGTGTTAGACCAAAAGAGATTTCTCCTTTATATATAGATATGGATATAGATATAGATAGATTCAACTTTTCATTGTATCCTTAAAGGATCTTTGGTCTAGCCGGACAGGACCTGGCGAAGAACATGAGATTTTATTTGCTTTCTAATTATCTATTTTACGGGCTATAGCTGTTTGCTACTGACCTACGGTTCATCTTGAATGGCAGTGCGTCTCTTTCAGCTTGTGCAGGCAAACATCAATAATTTGATTGTTTTCTTTCTTCTCATTTTTACCTTGTTGTTCACTATATGGTCCATAGAAGATTACAAACTTTTACTTTCTCTATCTATCGATGTAAGGATGTGAGAAACCACCAGATCGACAAAACACTGCCAAAAAAAGTTTTACAAATCAGGAGCGTCACTATCCGTCATGGATCTTGTAGAGTGGGTGTACGATGGGTACGAAAGTGCGTGGGTTAGTAAGTTGGTTTTGGTTGGTGGGTAAGGCCTCAATAGTGATGGTGCCAAAGTGGGCGGTTGGATACGTTGTTTTGGTGGGTGGGTAGGGCGAGAGTGGCTATAGGTATATGAGTGGGTGGGTGGCTATGGTGGTTTTGGTGGGTTGCAGTGGTGGTGGGTGGGGTAGGATGACATTGCTAGTTGATGTTTGTGCATACGTCGCTTGTCGAGTGTTGGGAGTGGCGTTGTTGGCAGCAACAATGATGTGTTGAATTGGTGGCAGTGGTGGTGGCTCGTATTGGTGGGGGTGGTTCTGGCAAAGGCTTTTACTTGTTGAAGCCACCACAGATAAATCCAACACCCACCATAGAGTTGTTTTACAGGTTTTGCTCCTAGTTTTGGGACATCTGACCCCCAATTCTTAACACCGACTAACAAAGGAACTAATGGGAGTATTTATGATATTTAAGGGATGAATTTGACTAAAATGATAATTTAAGAATGATACTGATTAAACTCTTATAGCATAAGAATCTTTTTGGTTCTCCTTTATACGCAACTTTATTTTTGAGATGCGGTTGTAGTGATGCATAAAAACAAAGAAAAAGAAACAAAAAATAAATAAGACCATTTTAGCCCAATTAAATGGACCTCCTTCCGGACATATCAAAGGCCATCTTAATTATTTTTCATTGTTAGTCTAGCTTTAACAATATTTTTTTTATACATCTTAAGCAATTTCTTTTTTTATTTATAATTTTGTTTGACGCCTTCTTTATTTAGGTCGATAGAATCCTTTTTTTTAGCTAAAATCACTTTGGTATGACATTCTTATATTGGAGCAATATAGCATGGTTTTAGACTCATGACTCTAACTATTTAGGTTGTTGAATGACGGAGAGCTATTGTGATAGGAACATGGGTTAAGGGATATAGAGAATCATAATATAGCATATCTGAAACGGTCTTATATAGTCGAAACCATTCATGGTTGATCATACAATATATTCCATTAATGTAACACTTTTCATACCAAAGAAACAATAACAAGTGAGTTTTCTCACCTCAAATATGGCGCTAGCTACACCAGTGTAGTTCTTAAGATCTATTGACTTGTGTTAAACTAGGTTTAGCAAAAGGTGGTAGAACAATAGAGATTTAAGTACACGAAAACGTTTTCCTTGGAAAAAAAGTTTATTTCCATTATGTGACATGATATCGTATTTTGCATATGCTATAGCTACACAATTTGGTCGTCTCATGTCAACTTGGTTTCGCAGTTGAGGCAAAGTTCATAACTTAGCAAGAAACTTTTTTTTTTGCTTTAACTCCTAAAGGTCACTAAATATATTCAGTGACATAATTTAAAATTAATGGCAACAGTTTGGCGTTAAATGTTCTACTAAAAGTGCCACCAATAGCGGAGTGGGCGAAAGTTTGATAGGTATCGTAGAGGTAATGGATTCCTTCCACCTCCCCTCTCCCTTTCACTTGTGGAGTAGAACGAGAAACACATACTATATATGACTTATATCTTTAATATGAATGTCAAGTAAAAAATGGAGCAATTTTTTTTAGGATGGAGGAAGTATATATAACGATAAGTGATTTATGTTAAAATTAACTAGATGGTAGGAAGTAAAAATTCTCAGAAACTATTAATGATTGGTGATTACTCGCGTGTGGAACGTATAAACTCTTTGCACAAAACCTTTGACCTTTCTGCTTTAAGAGTGTTTGCTACTAATTGCTCTTAAGAACCTTTAATTACACTTTGTGCTTTGCTTTGGGCTGACTCAAGAGGCTGGAACTCTGAACTTTTATGTGTAATCAATGTTAACAGTAGATTGATTGATAATCATTAGACAACCACTTTCAGTGAACCATAATTTATTAGTAAAATAAAACACGGTACTTTATTCTCTAACAATGTCTCCAGTACTTAAGCCAGGAGACATATCATATCATTAGGTAATAAGTCAGCAACTAACGTGTCCGGGTGCTAAAGTTATAGCTGGTAGAACCGCAGAAGTAGGTTTTGTGTACGAAGAAAAAAAAATATGACTTCTCCCTTCGAGCAATGCTAATTTTTCCTTCTTTGGTTACATAAAGGAAATTACAACTTAATTGCGCGGGAAGGCAACTCCAACGGCATCCGACACAAGTAGCGGTCCGGCATGAGTATCGGTCCTAGTTCTTCTGGGGGTTGGTTGAGATGAATACAATCACGATTTTGCGGTCTGACAGATCTGAGAGAGACGGATTTAGATGAGCGGTAAGGGGAATGAAGAATTTGGTAAAGGAGCTGGGGGTTGACGCCGGAGGGGGCCTGACCGGGGGGGGGGGGGGGGGTTGTCTGTCCAAGTCTGTCTTCGGTTGCAAAGTGATTTTTTTTTTTGAAGAGTTCAGGGGATGCACTAGCCCCCTTAGTTCTCACATGGTTCGGCCACTGATCCTAGTTCTTGCTTCTCTTTCATGTTGGCTAGTGCACATCTATTACCTTCACGTAGCTCATGCACGATGTTCGAGTTTGTCGTAGGAGTATGCAATCTCAAATTATATTGCCGAACTGGTGAAAGATCTCGTATCAGCTGTTTTACGACAAGTGAGTCCGTCTCGACTACTGCATTTTCAATGTTCTTGTCTTCAATGGTCTATAGCCCTTTGAGTATGCCATGTAGCTCCGCTTCCAAACTAACGCATGTTGGCAGGTGTCCAAAGATTCCACCAAGCCGCTGACGTTGATCATCACCGCTAAGTTTACATCCTCAACGTACAAAGACTATTCACAAGAAATTATTTCGAAAATCTTTGCTCACTAAGAACTCTCACATTCGGATCACTTTTTAAAATCCCTATCGCAATTTATCCCCATTTCTCCTCTCCTTCCTCAAAGTGTTTCTTACTTAATTTTATAGTAACTTCACATAGGATTAATTTAATTTTGATTGATCCATCCGCAACCCCCCACCTTCCGATATATATAAATAAATAACCAAGAACATAAACCGTTGATGATTCCTTTTAGGCAACTAATTGCTAATTATAAAAGGTGTTGCAATAGTGTTTTCCATCCAAGGCATGCACATGGTATTCGTTTCATCAGTTGCTAGATATATATTGCGGTTTTTTTTTTCTTAGTTGAATCAATAAACTTTCTTTCTTACTGGTTGAATTGTTACTAAAATTGTCTAGTTATGAATTGTCAATTCCAGGAAATAAACAGCAGAGATGTTCTCAGCTATTCTGTTTGCTACTTATTTTCCCTGGTCTTTTATTATGTTTAACGTGAAATCTCATTAACTTTGATTGGAAATGAATTTATAATGTCAATGATTTTGATCTATTCCCTTTAATCAAAGTTTAGAGCATTCTATAACTCTCCCTATTACTATGAGACTCTTTGTCATGTTTTTTACGGGATAGTTTTTACATGCCTATATATAAAAATGCTCCACTGTATTAGATTTTATTATGCACAAGTATACAACTCTCTGTTTCCTTTTACCTTTTCTAGCATGGTACGAGAGTCGCACCAACTACATATTTCTATTTTCTTCCTCGTCTTGTCATTTGGTTTTTCGCATTTTAGATCGACACTCTTTGTTCTCACCCTCATGCTGTAATTCAGATCGAGGTTCTTAATAGTCAATTGTCACAAATTTTAGGTTATAGGGATATTATTCCAAAAACCCTTGAATTTAGAGGTAAATTACAGCCAAGATCGTGTTCAGCAATAATATCACTTGTGTCCGTTGACCAGATAAAATTTGTGATGTCGTTACTTTTTCTTAGTGAATAACTATAGTTGCCCTCCACTCCTTTTTTTCTCCCCAATCTTTGTCATACTAGATCACCACCACCATTTCTGTTGTGGATATGCCTCGTCATCTCTAATTACCACCAGGGCACCACCGCAACACCATTGACCACAACCACCGCACCACCTCAACACCACCAACCAAGCCCACAAAAATCTAGCTAAAAATCCATAGATTTGTGCACCCTCACACAAACACAATTAACCGCCACTACCCTACAACAACTGCAACACCATTCCATCATCAACGCCCCACCATCAGACCACCAGTGGTGTGACCCAACACCAAAACCAAATCTAATCTATACGAGTTTGAACTTCAATTGCAATTTCTGGTTAGATATGGTGGATATAGATAGAATTAAATAATTGATGTTAGTGGTCGGTAAGTTTTGGCTGCGGTGGTGAGTAGTGTGATTAGTGGTGGATTGAGGTTGTGGCGATGGGTTCAGTAATTGGGGTAATTGGTCTTGGGTTGAGGTTATTGTTATAGTGGTGGGGTCACGATTGTGGTTGTGGGAGGGTTATGGTGGTGAGTAGAGCAATTGATTGTGGTGGTTAGTAGTGCGATTGGTGGTGGATTGAGGTTGTGGTTATGGTGGTGAGTGGAGCAATTTGTGGTGGGTTGGGCAATTAGGGCATGGTGATGAATTGACGTTGTTATCAGGGTGGGTGCATCGATGATGGTGGGTTATGATTGTAGAAGTGGCCGGGTTGTGGTGGTCGGTGGGGGCTGAGGTGGTGGTTGAGGCTGCAATGTGTTTAGGTATTTAGTGTCAAAATATGCATATGCATATTTGAGGATAGTATTGATATTTGTAAAATATGAAATGCCATTTCATTCAAAATCATTAGTTAGGGTGTCACAAAACCCCAACATTAAGGATATCTGATATAAGTTTTTCACATGTTTGATAACAATATCCTCTTTGTGTAACTTACTCGTTGATTCAAGAAGCTTAATGCTATTATTTCTAAGTTATATTTCATGTCAGCTAGAAAATAAGCGGTCAATCTTCTTATATCTGGTGGATTTATCTTTTCTTTGAGTATACTTTGGGTTAAACATCAGACTTTAACATTCATCACATATTTGTTTTCTGAACTTAGGATCATTTTTTTACCTCATTTTTTTCCAGGTGAGTTAAATATTGAATTTTCAAAGATCTTGACATTAGCAAAAGTTGTCTACAGCGAGCATCATCCCATGTTTTCTCAAATGTCTATATGTTCTCTTTGATATGATTTTGGATATCATGACTGTTGGGTTTGTGAGTTGAGTTGTTTGAAAAACAACTCACTCTTTTGTCCCACATTACTTGGAAGTGAGTTTTGAAAAGGGTTTATAAGGGCAAAAGTGCTTTTACTTTATACTTAGTAGTAAGACTAGAGTGTGCTAGTCCCCATGCTATCCGGGTGGGCGAGTTTAGGCGCGTTATTAGGCGCACTTAGCACTTAGCACGCTTGCCGCAGTCGCGAAAAAACGTGATTTATTTTTAGAAAATATTTTGTATTTTTTAAATAGTTTTATTGTAAAGGTTTGTGATTTATTTAAATTTGAATTTTGATTTATTCAAAAATTCATTTCTGGCAGTTATTTTTTAACTGTTACAACTGTTTTGATTTCCCAACAGTTGTGTCTGTTCAAAATTCATACCTTGTCAGATTTTTATAAATACTTGATTTTCAGTTCTTTCAAGATACTGATTTTGAAAATTTCGAAGTTTTTTCTTTCTGCAAAATTTCTATAGCCAAAACGTACATTACTTCAAAGAGAATTCCAAGAGGAATTTTCGATTTTGCTGTTTGCAGATTCCTACTGACTTTGTTGTATACTGGAGGATTATTTGTCACTAACCCATCAGCAAACTCGTTTTCGCGTGGGGACAAATAAAGCCTTAAAGAAAGTGATCACGCGCCTCAAAATCTCCATTTAGTGATTCCGATTTCTTCAAATTCTCAACAATGACTCATGTCTAAGCAAATTTTTGTCCACCGAAGAATTCTATCTTGTTTTACCCATCAAGTATTAGCCTTTTTATTTATCTTTACTTTTCCTGCTTGCCTGCATATCAGGAATTTATCGAAAAAAATCTAATAAAATACTATGGTTTGAAGTAATTGTTGTTACAAGTTGCAACTCTTATGGAGATTTAAAATTGGTGATCAATCAACTCCAAAGAGAGTGTTCGTCGATTTCTCTTACTTACTTTGGATCAAGCAGAAAAGCAGGAAGGCGTCATGCCGACAGTTATCATAGAGAGGGTGGCCTCTACCTTTAATTGTAAATCAATCCTCAAAGCGAAAGCTTCTGTCCTCTTGCCCTTTATAGAAGCAACCCAATCGCTGAAAGCCGGTACTAATAAGTAAAACGATAACACAACGAATGAAGTGAAGTAAACTTGAGAGAATCTAGCAAAAGCTCCATCCGTCGCTAAAGATGAAGCATTTATCAGGTGTGTATAACCGTGAATCCTAATCAGAAATAACATATAAAAACACTTCAAATTCAAAGTTTAGATGCACTTTTTTTATTGTGCACAAGGCCAAGGTGTGTAAGATAGTAAATTCTAGCTCGATAAGTAATATCCTGCCATTTTCAGTTCCAAATTTACAGGGAAGCAAGCAAGTACACTCTTGTCACATTCAATCCAAACTTTAACTTATGCAGGTCCATTCCATTCCATGCTTCAACCATCTACTGCATGCATGTATTCTATGCCCGAATATCCATAGACCAGTGTGTGTGTGTGACAGAGGGAGAGAGAACCCTACAGCCAACTCCAACGTATGCGCCCAGAATTCTTAAACCCTCCATCTCTGACATTTCTCTCTACACCTCAACCGACAGCCCATCACCTTGCACATGCACCCATTTGCGCACCCAGTGTGACACCCACAGTGTGTGTATGAATGATACAGAGAGACACTGATCTCTACCAATTTTCAACATTTTGCACTCATGCACTTCTGTTTTTTCATTTTTTACTTACACTTTACCCGATAAGAAAACAAATTAGTGCATCTGATCTCCGTCATTGTCTACTTTTGCATTCTCAAAAGAATTACGAATTCGTTCTAACTAGCTTCACTAAAGTCAAACCAAACTAGCGCTAAAATTTTTAATAAATTAGAGCAAGTGGCGTCAAATCAGAACTTTAATTTAACATTATTTATCTTCGCTATTACAAATAAGTTGTTTTATCTTTACGACTTACGGGTGTAATGTCAAGTGTGACTGAACAAAAGAAAAAACGTTTAAAAAACTACGACAAAGAAATTGATATTCCCACCTAACAAGTACCAGCATGTTCAGAAGTAAGCAACTGAACAAAACATATTGGTCTCTACAAGATTCTCACTAGTGGCTCCAACCCTTCTTCTTACCTTCTCTTTATCCTTCTAATTTACTAAACAAGTTCAAAACTTTCCAAAACCTTACCTCATGGATTGCAAGATATAAAGTCGGTCAGCTTACATTCTTGTAACTGAATGTATATATACATGTTGCTCAAGTACTGTTTGTTGACTGCTCCATGTTATGCATCGATCATTTGTGATTCACTCCCTCTCTCTCTCTGTCTTGGATCATTTGTGACTGCTCTACTCTCTCTCTCTATTCTCCTTCTTACAATAATGGGAACATCACCCCTGCTGTAATCAGATTACAGCAGGAAATCCTGATCCGTTTGTCTCCATCTGGCATCAATTATTTTCTGTTGCCTTTTCTATCTGTCCTCCATGAAATCAAGCTTATGCAAATTTAGCACCTCCCACGTTCACGTTCAGGCTTTAGACACTTCTCAAGATTTCCCTCTTCCAAATTCTAATTATGCCCCTCAAAAAGTTGCTTCTTACCCATCCATCTGAACTTGCTGACCAATTGATGCCACATAGGCTTTGTCCTTTACCTGCAGAACCAATTAACCATCAATTATTACCAGATGCCGAATTTATGATCTGTTATCAGCATGAAAAATAAATAGATTAGTGCCAGACCCCCCACTCTCTCTTTCTCTGACACAAACACACGCAATTAGTTTCACTAGTATCGAGAGCTTTGAACCTTTCTCAGTTGTTGAAATTGGTTACCTTTTCTTTAATGGGTTTGCACCAAAAATGAGGAATCTCAACCCGGGTTGGCGTGTAAACATATTCCGTTTCTCAATCCGTGCACCCTCATTACTACCCACAACTTCACCTTTTTGATTTGAGTTGCTAACAAACGTGATTCTCATTCCATTTCGTCTTGCTCTATGCATTAAGCTTTGTCTTGGTATCAACTACTTTTACCCATTTCACCTAATTAGAGTATCTGGAATTAGGTATCTTGTTCTCTTGAAAAAGAAATCTTGGAAACTTTGATCCGAGTTGTGATGCACTTGTGTATAATTGGGAAGATAGATTTCTTGAATTCTTGGAAACTTTGATCTGGATTTTTCTCAAAAGTGATGCATATTGTGGTTCTTGGGAATGGCTACATTGGTACCAGGGGTTCTATTGAAACTTCTTCAGCATATGAACACAGATGTGAAGGTAGCTGGTGAGCATAGGTCATCTCTATTGCAAGTGGTGAGCATTGTGCCTGCACTTGCTGGTGGTGAGCTCTTCCCAAACCAAGGTTTTTACCTCAAGGTATCTGATTCTTCACATGCCACTTATGTATCTCTCCCTGATGAACAACACGATCTCATTTTAAGTGACAAGATTCAGCTAGGTCAATTCATTCATGTTGAACGCCTTGAATCTGCCTCACCCGTACCAATCCTTCATGGGGTTAGACCGGTCCCGGGGCGACACCCCTGTGTTGGTAGCCCTGAAGATATAGTGGCTACTCATTCGCTAGGGTTCCTCAATAACAATGCCAACTTATCTACCAGTTCAAAACCCTTGGATAAAAACAAATCGCCCGCAAAATTATTGGGCAATAATCATGTTGGGGTACGAGATAATAAATCTACACTAGTGAGATCGAATGGTGGTGTTAAGGAGGATCAATTGCATAAGAAAACGCCGGCATTGACTAGATCCAAGTCTCAATTGTCAAAGCTGGTCTTGAATTCAGCAGAGAAGAAGGAATCACTGGGAAAGTCAAAATCGTCGAATTCAAGATCGATTCCTTCGTCACCAACAAGTTGTTATTCATTGCCGACTTCCTTTCAGAAGTTTGCTGATGGGGTTAGGCAGCAGGCAAAGATCAAGGCATTGGATAGGGCAACGGGTAAATTAGGAGTTGTGGAGAAGGCGAGTCCGGTTTGTGGAGTGAGTCCTACTTCGAAAAAGGCAGCTGTTGGGAGCTCAATTAAGAATTTGGCTCTGGGGCTTGAGTTGGGGCCTAAGGCTTTGCGAAAGAGCTGGGAGGGTAATATGGACATGAAGAGCAGAGAAAGTCCAAAATTGAGAATCACCAGACATGATTTGAAGCCTGAAGCTCGGAGTACTTCTGTGAGTATTTTTTGTTTAGCTTCATAGTTAGTACATAACTTGTTTCTGATCTCGAATCTTAAATTCCCACTGATCGTGATGTTTGACATTGTTTCTGGATATGATTATTTCTGTGCTTTTGTCTGTTTATGTTTTGCCTTGTAAACTGCTGGTGAATTGTTGCTTTCTTTTAAGTCCTAAAGATTGAGATTAAAAATTTGATCAGCTTGAGTAATGCAATCGACTTTTGAGTTTTAGGATTTAATATCTCTTGGAATATTCATGTCAATGTGACCTTTGCAAATGGTGATGCTTTGAACTTCACTTCCGTGTTCTTCCAAGTGCTTATTATCTAGTATTCAT
The DNA here is from genome assembly GCA_033070095.1 of Escallonia herrerae. Classification (NCBI taxonomy): domain Eukaryota; kingdom Viridiplantae; phylum Streptophyta; class Magnoliopsida; order Escalloniales; family Escalloniaceae; genus Escallonia; species Escallonia herrerae. The sequence goes on from JAVXUP010001404.1 coordinate 23,641, forward strand.
TGCTTGGGAGATATTTCCATAACTTGTCTTATGATCGCCTTTCTCCATCTGACGATATTGGTTGGGCAGGTTCCCAGGAAATCGATAAGTGAAAGGGTGCCAAGTAAAGAGGAGACTAAGGCACAGATATATGCAAACTCATCTAAAGAGGAAACTAAGGTCCAGACGGCCGCAAAGAAAGTTGCTGCAAATGGAGATATGGTTGATCCTGATAAGTCAAATAATCAGCGAAAGTTTTCTGGAAGGAAATTATCTGGGGAGGTTGCTAATAGTGGATTACCAGGAAATATGGTCAAGGTATCTCTAAATAATAGCCGATTAACAGATGGAAGCGTTTCATGGACTTCACTCCCATCTTCTCTCACAAAGCTTGGAAAGGTACGAGCACAAAGCCTGTATAAAAGTCTTTTCTATGTTCATTTGTCGGACTTTCTCCCAGATCTGCCATGAGTTTTCTCATAGCAACTGATGTGTCAGGTCATTATCAATTAGTAGGCAACTAGGCACACATAAAGGAAGAAATATGGATTGGATTCTGATTATCGATAAGAGTTTCTTAGAAAAATAACAAATTCATCTTCTGCATTAGTCACTGCCTTTATTCAGCCTCAAGAAATTTGTCTATTAGAGTGCTGCTTTTGTTTGTTTGTACTTACCATCTCATGTTGTACCGAATCTGAACAAGTTTTAGTTATCGTTGAAAATATATAGGCTTTTCGCACCAGTAGGACAACCATCAGCTTTGCTTAGTAGAAGGACCTCAACTTTAAATGTTTTAAGCCTTGCACTACAAGGAAACCCCGAACACACCCAAAGCCATCGCTCACCTGTCATAGCCACCATTGCCAGCCCCAATACTAGGTAGATTGTGTCAAACATCAACAGCATTCCCGGATTTGAAGAATCAGGTTTTCGTTACACTCCATATTCTGGTGAAGTTATTGGGATTTCAAATTCGGGTTTCTGGGAATTAACTGTGGCGCCTACAAAATTCTTTCTTACTGTCGGAGTGGGTCTTTTGGATGGTGAATACCAAAAAAGAAGAAAAAGAATTTGGTTAGTAATGGTGAAATTGAAAGTGGTTGTTATGGGGTGTGACGTTGTTGGTAGTTTGGGGAGTGTCCTCAGTGACATGGTCTATTAATCTATATCTATACATATATAAAAGCACGTATATGCTTAAATGGCTAATCTTTTTTTCCTTAAGATACCCTTCTTAAATTAAAATCTTCATAAAAGATCAGTAGTGATTAAGGGTATATTTGACTTAAACCTTTTTTTGTCATTAAATACCCTTGTTGAGTTACAATATTATTAAAAAATGAGGGTATTTTTGACTTTTCATAGGATATTAAGTCTATTTCTTTAAAATACCCTTACTAGAATATATGCTTTTGTTAGAGTTAAGAGTTGTTTTGACTTAAATAACTAATCTTTTTTTTCTTTCTTAAGATACCCTTCTTAAATTGAAATCTTCATTAAAGATTAGTAGTAATTAAGGGTATTTTCAACTTAAACTTTTTTTTTCCTATTAAATACCCTATTTGAATTAGAGTGTTATAAAAAAAGGAGGATATTTTTTTTACTTCTCATAGGATACTAAGTTTCCTTTCTTAAAATACCCTTATTAAAATTTATGCTTTTGTTAGAGTAAAGGGTTATTTTGACTTCTAGCACATATGAGCTTAACGGGTTAATCTCTCTTTTTTTTAAGATACCCTTCTTAAATTGAATCTTCATAAAAGATTAGTAGTGATTAAGAGTATCTTGACTTAAATTCCTGTTTTTCAGTTAAATACCATTTTTAAATTAGAGTGTTATTTTAAAAATGATGGTATTTTTTACTTCTCATATGATATTAAGCCTCTTTCCTTACACAATCTATATTAAAATATATGATTTTGTTAGGGTTAAGGGTTGTTTTAACTTTTGCTAAAAAAAAAATAAAAAAATCTATGAGAATCCTATAAAATCAATGTTGAACTTCTGCATGAAACTTACTGCCTCCATTCACCTTAAAACTAAATTACCTTAGAGTTATCTCATATTTTCCATCAAATTTGATTAAAAAAAAACACAACTTGCAGATTTTTATAGCCTTTTAGAAGAAACAAAATACACCTCGACTAAATTGAATATTTTGTCAGAAACTCAATCTTTTTTTAATTTTGTATTTCATATTTGTATGTTGATGCATATTCTACATTTGATATCATGCAAATAAGGATATTCCAATTACTCTAATATGAACATATGATTATTTACGGATATATTGGTATAAGAAAGTTATCGTAAAACTAGAGTTTTTTAGAAACTTTCAAATGCATAAGAACTGCTACAACATACTACTATGCTATTATTTATAATTTGAGTTTATGACAAGTAAATAATCCTATGTTCATATTAGAGTAATTGGAATTCCGTTATTTGCTTGATATCAAATTTTCTTCATATAGTTCTTATCTTCCTATGGTTCACTGGAACCCGGAATATCATATATTTATATGATAACATATTCTTCATCTGGTTATTATTGTATATTCCACTCTTTCAATGATAGGATTAGGTAGAATGCAATTGATAATGACTCCAGTTTATTTGAGCTCAAATTATCATTTTTTTTACATGAAAACTCTCGGGTTTTGATGCCCAAAGGGTTAAATGACTGAACATTATTTTCTTAAAATACTCTTTTTAAGTTTAAAATGTTTCTAAATAGTGAGGGTGCCTATAACATTTAAGAAGATGATACTAAATTACAACCTCTTTTACTAACTTTAAATATTTTATTGCTAAAGAGGATTAAAGTTCCCTAATATATCTTTCAATAACAAAAACCAGTAAATATAAACAAAACGAGTAAGGATTTGGTCCAACACATAAAAGAATATCAAGGGATTAAATGACTAAATTTTTTTCATTAAAGATAAAAGGTTTATGAAAATGGTAATTTTTTTTAACTTCTAAAAAAGTGAGGCTAAACTATAATATACTTGGCTAAATTAAAACATTTTACTTCTAAAGAGGTTAAAAGTTCACTAACGCATCTTTAAGATACAAAAATGTATTGATTTAACAAAACTGGGTGTGGATCTAACCTCACTGCATAAAATGATCCCAATGGGTTAAATGGCTAAATATGTTTCTTTTAAAAATACCCTTTTTAAGCATTTACAATTTGGAAAAAATTAAGGACGTTTTTTTAGTTTCAAAAAGAGTGAAGCGAAATTATAATATTTCTAAGTACATTTTAACATTTGGTCACTGAAGAGATTAAAAATTCTCTATTCACCTTTAAAGAAATTCCTATCAAAATTTAACCTTAAAATTAATAACATCAAAATGGATGAAATGACCACCTTAATTTTCTCTGCTCCTTATAGAGAATCGTACCCAAGTCCAGATATTATTATTATTATTATTATTATTTTGCGTATATACACATATTTTTAAGATGGACTATTATTGCATCTATTAACTTTTACATATGACTGGAAATTTAAATCTACCGACCGACATAGGACCGAGTCTGATATGTACAAGTTTGACTAAGCCTTTAACTCTCATGATGTAGTTATGTGTTTTTTTGTGTTTGGTAAAATAGTTGGTTGTTGTGATTTCCTTAAGTTTCAAAAGCCTTATGCCGTAGGTGGTATTATCAATATCTACGTCTATAAATATATAAAAGTACGGATGAGCTTAAATGGCTAATATTTTTTGCCCTTAAGTTACCCTTCTTAAATTTGAATTCTTCATAAAAGATTAGTAGTGATTAGGGGTACTTCGACTTAAATCTTTTTTCCCCCCAATAGATATACTTTTTGAATTAGAGTCTTATAAAAAATGAAGTTGTTTTTAACTTCTCATAGGATATCAAGCTTCTTTCGTTAAAATACCCTTATTGAAATATATTGTTAGAGTTAAGGGTTGTTTTGATTTTTTACTTTAAAAAAAGAGAGAAAATCCTTATGAAAATCTTATAAAATCATCTTTGAACTCTTACATGATTTTTTATTACTGAAAAAATTCCTAACAAAACCTACCGCCTCCATTCACGTTAAAACTAAATCTTTAGAGCTACTTTATCTTCTCCTACAAGTTCGATTAAAGAAAATAACTTGCAGATTTCTATGGCCTTCTAGAAGAAAAAAAATATACCTTCACAAAAATAATTTTTTCTCATAAACTTAAACCTTTTTATTTTGTATTTTATATTTACATGTTGATGCATATTCTATATATTTGAATTATTGTGCATATAGGTATATTTCAATGCAGACATATTAATACATTGATAGAATCGTAAATTTGAAGTTTGATTCTAGATTTTAAATACATATATATTAGTATAAGAAATCTATAATAAAACTAGAGTTTTTTTTAGAAAATTTTAAATGCATAAAAATTGCTGCATCATACTATTCTGCTCTTAATTATATTTGAGTTCGTGACAAGTAAATGATCCTATGTTCATATTAGAGTAATTGAAATACCGTTATTTGCATGCTAACGTACTTTTCATATGATTATTGTCTTTCTATCATACAGTGTAACTCGGAATACCATATATTTACATGAAACATGTTCTTAACACTGCTATTGTCTTTGTATATCCCACTCTTAAAAGTGATTGGATTAAGTAAAATGCAATTGATAGTGACTCTAATTTATTTGAGCTTAAATTACTAATATTTTTAACCTAATAAAAACTCTCGAGTTTTGATGCGTAAGGGGTTAAATGACTAAACATTATTTTCTTAAAATACTTCATTTAAGTTTAAAAGGTCTCTAAATAGTAAGAGTGCTTATGACTTTTAAAAAGATGATGCTAAAAACAACCTTTTTTTGCTAACTTTAGATATTTTGTCGATAAAACGGTTACAAATCCACTAATGCATCTTTTAGTGATTAAAAACTATATATGAATACAACCAAAATGGGTGAGCATCTGGCCCCAACTCATAAAATAATCTCAAAAAATTATATGACTAAAATTTAGAGTACACTATAGATTTTTTTACTGGAAAGTAGAAAAAAGAAGGTAACATTAAGGTTAAGTGTAGTTTTAGACAAGTTGTACTCGAAATTTGGAACTTGAGCTAGAAAAATTTGAATAAAGGGCTTATTTTGTTCCTTAATCTCCAAATAAGATATATATGTAAATTATACTTCAATAGACTAGATCAATACCAAAAAAAAATAACTGTGGGGGTTATTTGACCTAAAACCATCATCGTTACAAGAAATAACCATCACTATAAAGAAACAAAATGGATAATGAATTATATTAGAAGTCCTATGTGATGATATTTCAAACTTTAGCGGTGATTCTTGCAGGAAAAATGGCTAAAACTCTAAAAGTAAACGATATAAACTTTAAAAAGATCCTTAAAAGCTATAGCTACTGGATTTGTTACCTAAGCAATTGAGTCTTCATATGTATCCTGCTAGATCTGTTGAGTTTATTTGATTCTGGATTTTAAACATGCAAAACTTAAGCTCCTAATTCCTCTCGTTTTAAAACTTTGTTATACATTTATTAGTTACAACTCCTTCCCGTTAAGCACTTTATTTTTGACAATCTTTTGTGGGTAAATTTTTAAACTTTTGTTACTATGAATGTATAATTCAAACTTATCCTCCATTTCACTTCTTATACTTATATACATGCCGTATAAATACATTATAAGAAATTGGAAGTTAATTGCCTTCAAAACACTTTTTTCGCTTTTATAACTGTAATATCAAACTTGTAACGTTCCATTAAGAGTTAGATATTTGTGAAAGATCTTTGAAACTGATTACAGTGTCAGTGTACCTTAGAAAACAACATATAGTATAAAATAATCATGATTTCTTTCAACGGCAACTTGATGTGATAAATAAGACCATATCCTGGGCAATTAATTCTTTGATTAGCTGTTAATAAGACCATATCTGGGCAATTAACTTTTTGCTACTTTAAGTCTTTGATTAGCTGTTAATAACTGATTTATTTAATATAATTTAAATTATAATGATCATATTAATTAATTTTAATTGTATTTTTCATCAAGGTTTATAATATTTTTATTTTTGAATTACTATATAACGTGCAAAGCACGTGATCCTTACTAGTTATATTAAAAGGACAAATGGGTCAGGGGAAACTAAATGAGCAGAGAAGGAATAAAGAAGGCACGATAGACTGATTAGGGAAAGAAGGTTTTTTTTTTCTTGATTCCATCAAAATTCCCAGATCCATTACCAAACCACTGTTTCGTTCGATGCAGGTCTTAGGACTTCAGGCCTGTCTCGAAAGGGTCGTAGATTAGAAAGGGATCAAGTAACACAGATGAAGGATTGTTGTGGCCTTTTTGCATATGCGGAAACGGGAGAGGGAGGGAGAAAGAGGGAGAGAAAACGCAAGGTTTTTTTTCCATGAACATTGAAGAAATGTGAATTAGGAGAGAACAAATTGGAGCTTCAAGTGAGGGTCTTTTTGTCAATCCCGCCAAATATGTTGTGGGTGTCGATTTATTTTAAGTGGTGAGACTAAAATACCATGAGTTAATGACTCAGTTTAATTTGGATGGAACTCCTTATTGTTCACGGTTTTTTAAGTCCTTCTATGAAAAGTAAAGCTGAGGCTCCCTTTTTGAAAAAGCTAATAACTGAGGTCCTAATAGTGCTAAAGACCCATATTATCCATTAACAACTTCAATTCGTATTATTAAGTTCTCGTCGCTTTCATATTACAGGAAGTAATGAAACACAGAGATGCCGCCCAAACGGCTGCCATCGAGGCAATGCAAGAGGCTTCTGCAGCAGAAACTTTACTAAGATGCTTAAGGTATTTTACTTGCGAAATCTACTCTTCGTTACGTGGGTTTCCACCACATTTGATGACTTAAGAGACTTATTTGTCAAAAGTGCAAACCAGAGCATGAGTTGTAGTTAGTCACGGGTCAGATATACTTTAGCATGTGCTTAATAATTGCTTATGCCATAATTGTTTATATATATATATATATATATATATATATATATATATATATATATCAATCCTGTGAAAAGCTTGACAATATATCCAGTATACTAATCAGAAAAACTCCTGTCAAGCCAATCTATGAGATATTTCATCGGGCTTCTATAAATTATATATAGTACGCTCTTGTTGTACATATATTGAGGTTTATCGTGTAGATTCTCAGACAAGAAATGAAAGTTAGCTAGACTGTTATTATATTTTGGTGAGGACATAATAAAGTGCTCCTAGTGCTTGAAGCGCCTGCAACTGCAGGGCCAGGAGGTTATGGTGGTGGGAGCATGAGAATATAACAATGAGAGCTAGAATGACTAATTTTGTTTTTCCTTTTTCCTTTTTCCTTTTTCAAAGCATGTTGCAGAAGCAGCCATGTTGAAACTGGTGCATAAACTCTGCACCTTGAGTGGCAGAGGCTATGCTGTTGTATGATTACTGATAAGGATTTCGACGTGTAAGAATCGCAAAATCTTTGTCGGAGAGTATCAAGTTTATTAACAATAATACTCATGATCGAAATTCTGATTTTACAGATTCTCTCTCTCTCTTTCTCCCCCAGCTCCCTCCCTCCCTCCCCCTGTCTTTCCTCTATGAACTCTGCATTACTTTGTCTGCCACGTCTTAGTTATCTGCAAACCAAGATAATCTGGTACCCACCTTTATATGTCCTAGATGGATAATATTTTGTATTGTTAGCAACCACTTGTTGCTCGCTTAGTTTATCCCCTGAAGACCTCATCCAATCTTAGATGGATTTTGTAGGAAGTCACAGGATATTTTGGGTCGCATTATAGTTTACTGCATGGAAGGATGAATGTAATTATGTGGATATTTGGACAGCCCATGGTGTTTACAGTCATAGATGCTCCCTCCATTTATTGAGATTTCCTAGGATAGATTTAGGACATGTAAACGCAGACTTTGCTCATTGTCTTTTTTACCCTAGGTCCTTGCCAAATAATATATGACTAATCTGAGATAGCAATTTGGGTTTAATCCAATGTTGACATGTATCAAAATCTATCCTAGGAATTTGCAAAAAGTTGAAGGAGAAAATCCAATGATTGGAGGGAGTAATTGTAAGGGCAGAAGCATGGAAATTTGCAAGTTATTGGCACTGGTAAACTTGCAGACGAAGTAACATGCGAAAAAATAACAGTGCTCATAAGCATACAAGGGACAAATTAATGTGGTAGCTTAAAAAATATTTTTTTTTGAGCACGGGGCTTTCTGGTTCAAGGGTTTGAAATACGAGAAAGAAATACCATTCGGGTAATATTTCCAAAGGGGTTGCAAATGGAGTTTTTCCTTTATGTTTCACGCAACAGGTTGATACGCACAGCGCCTTCCTTTTATAAAGCAAATCGACTTCGAAAGACATAGTCAGACATAACATTACCAGATTTGAACAACAGTATACGTGCTCTGTTACACAAAGTTCTTCTTTTATATGTGACACATAGAACACTTCCTAGATATGACAATAATTGGTCTTCAAGATATTCAAATGGAAATTTATGCAAGTAGTTTTATTGAATATATTCCAACTACACTTTACAAATGCAAATAAAACAAAAGGAGGAAAAAATTTCCTCTTTTTCTTTTGGTGCACTCGTTGGGCATGAGTCCAGGGAAAGTGGGTACATTGTCAGGTGGGAAAGAGAGAACAAATGTCAAGATGTAGTAAGGTTTCAAGTCAAGTCCTTCTTATATATCTTACGTAACTGAAAATGCAATTTAATCTTAACACAATTGCAATTTGGATAATTAGAATTTCAATTAGTCTTAAGGTACAGATATGACAATAAAACGGTAAATATTCTTCTCAAAAACTAAAATTAAATATATGTTGTTTCTAATACAAGTAGGTGTGCAGTACCAGTTCCACACCCAAACTCATAAATAAATTCTCAGTTCTAGATGAAAGGAATTGCCTTTCTGCATGGTTTTATGAATATGCTTTATGATATTGCATTTAAGGTTTTTACATGTGCATATTTTATGGAAGAACAACCTATAAGATTTTGAGTGTCTTCATTACACAATTTAGAAGTGAAAATATAGTAGTTTGTCACCCAATTGCATAAAAGGCATTTAATTATCCATCGTAAACAGTCCATCACGGCTATCATTGATTGAATATTGCATTTGTTGTTGAATTGTTTTTAGTGTCGACTTTCTAAAATTGCTAGTGTTGATGGTTTAATGTCAACTGTTTTGCATGCGATGGAACTGATCAAACTTATCAGATCTCCACTTGATGTTTCAATATTTCTATTTTTTGATTGGAAGAGAAATAAAAATTCTCAAACTCCAGTATACAAGTAATGGCATAATAATTTCTTTGTTTGTAATTTTCTTTGGATAGCTTATTTATGCACCTATTTCGTTCGAAATTCAATGATTCGAAATTCGATGAGAAGGTGCTTCATTTCAGTTTATTTGTGTTTTTTTTCCTGAATAAGTGCGAGAAGATGAATGGACACTCTTCCTCTGTCTCTCTCACTACAAATATAAACCCAGAGACGAATAGCGTTCGGGAATTATCTTATCTTTGAAGTTTGGATGTCCTAATCCTAATACCAAAGAAATCTCTTTCTAGACAACTATGTTGCATATGCTACATGGAAAGGCAATATGACAAGAATGTTTATGGGGGCCATTAAATATATAAGGAGGAAGGAACTCAAAGAGAGTAAAATTTGGCTCTGTTCCAAGGAAAATCAACCTAATGGATTAGTCCAGTTTCAAAGAAGTTTAAGCAATGGGTGGATTTAAAATATTCTTTGGTGCAACTGCCATGTGGGTGTCTTGATGACTTCAGGCCAGATTCTAACCTTTAGTAGGCCTAACCAACTGTCCAAGTCTCTTCTTCTAGTCTTGGTCACCAAACACTTCCAGTCCAACTTGGTATCCCCATGTACCAACTGTTGTAAGCACCCCCTCTCCCCTGCCCTTGAAAGGTAATGGTTCTGTGAGAAGTTATGTGAGGTGTTGCATGTCTTCCCTTCAGGCAATATTAGGCACGATACCTTAGACCTTTTTTTCTTTCGCCTGTGAAGCGTTGATATTTGTCTCTGCCTTAATATCCAGCCCCTAGAAAGATCTGAGGTTTTTATTTATAATCCCTGCGATGAAGGGAGTGGGCTGTTATTTGGTTGGAAGCCATGATACATCACCATTTAAAACTTTACCTCCATCAAACTCTATTTTTTGGTTTCCTGTTAAATTTATGTTTTCTCTCAAGTTCATCCTACTTCTACATCAAAGATCACATGGCGTTGTTTTTCTTATATTACTTTGAGGTTGAGATTTCTCTGTCCCCAACCCATAATCTCAATTTATTTCTCTGAGGAGGCTGGCGGCAACTGCCATTCATTTCCCTTACCAGGATCGCATTTTTGAAATTGTTTGCTATTTCCAGCAGAGGAAAAACTGAATGTCCTTGGGGTTTCTAGAAGAAATACCAAAAATCTTTGTCGCAATCGGAAAAATAGATTTGAAATGAATGGATTCATGCTTTCTCCTTAAAAACTGTCAGGTAAATCTGTATGTGATTTTGTGGAGTGGATTTCATGGATATGAATTAGGGGAATTGAGAGATTAATTTTGTATTTGAAATGACATCATGATTGAGGTTGTATATATATATATATATATATATATATATATATATATATATATATATATATGTATATATGGGAGCTGATCCGTTGATAGTGCTAGAAATAGGAGATTTTGCTAGCGCGATCTGTGGACGGTCCAGATCTTTTTTTTTTGCACTTTTTTTAAGTCCGTCCGCCATATTATGTGGTGGACGATTTTCTGACAAAAATACCCCTCTACTGTCCGCTACATTATGTAGCGGATAAGATCACGGATTTGGATTTGGTCTTATTTCTTCTGTTTAATGTTATATGTATGGAATACCATACTAGCATCAAACACTCTGTTTCTCTCTTCCTCATCTAATCTCATCTCTCTCTCTCTCCCCATCCGTCATTCTCGTCGGCCCACATAAGGCAAGTGTACACGATTTTGGAGTAGGAAGAGGACTAGGCGCTGCAGCGTGAGGCAATGTAAAAAGCGGCAACGGCGGCATCTACGGCGATGGGTGGATTTCGGGACGGCGAGATCTTAGATAGATTAGATTTAGATTTGGATTTGGATTTGGGTTTGGTTTTGACGGCAAGATCCCGGATTGGATTTGGGTTTGGTTTGGGCTTAAGATTAGATTTGGATTTGGGTTAGGTTTGGGGTAGCGAAGGTTCGAATGGTGGTGGTTCGGGGAGGCAGAGTTCAGATGGTGGTGGCGATGGGTTTAGTGGCGGTGACAAAATGATGATGCTGCCTGGGCTGAGAGGTTATGGTTTCTTGCTTATGGTGGAGGGCGCTGGTTCTGCCATGCCCATCGCTCTTTCATTTTACGTCGTCGCCAATTTGGGTTTTTATTAGAGTTTGGTTTGACCTCCTCCCAATAACATGTTCTTTGTTGGCTCAGAAATAACAGATTGATGCGTTTTGGTTTGTGGAACTCCATTGATATTTCTGGAAGAACACGTAACATAACAAATAGAACACTGATAAGGTTTTTGGCACAGGGTGTGCTTTTACAGAAATAACGTCCTCTACATAATGTAGTGGACGGACTTAAAAAAATCATAACAGAACAAACAGTTTGGTTGAGGGGTATTATTGTCAAAAAATCGTCCGCCACATAATGTGGCGGACGGACTTAAAAAAGTGCAAAAAAAGATCTAGACAGTCCACAGATCGCGCGTGGACGGCCAGATCGCGTTAGCAAAATCTCGTATTTTGCTAGCGCTATCAACGGATCAACTCCCTATATATATATATATATATATTTGCACCTCCATTTATTAATTTTTGTTGTAGCTCTTTTATATTTCTCAAATATCTTCTTTTCAGATCCAAAAATTTATTGAAACGTAGCTTTGTAGTTTTGTTGGGGGAACTGTTTGCAAGGAACTAAGGTTGCAGAAGTTTGCATTAAATTTCGATTGAGTATTGGATTCCGTTATAACTATGGAAAGAGGATTTGCATGCTTTTCCTAATACATGTTCGTTGTTACTGTTTCAGCTCTCGCTAATACTTTATTGAAAATTGATAGCCCAGCAATTGTCTCCGGATTTAGATGACATTATGTATGTTTTATTTATTTGGCAGCACATATTCTGAGTTAAGTTCCTCTGCAAAGGAAGATAACCCACAGCCTGCTGTGGATCAGTTTTTGACCCTGAATGCCAGCTTGAACAACGCTCATCTGGTTGCCAATTCCCTATCCAAAACCATCACAGCCGAATCATCTCCTGATCGCGAGGAAAACCCATCAGAAGAAGCATTAAAGGTCATGTTGGACAGACGTAAACAAGCAGCTTCTTGGATCCATGCTGCCTTGGCCACCAATTTATCATTTTTCACGGTATTCAGCAAACAAAATGCTTCAAGTCTGAATTCAGGTTCGACTCCAGCTCCAAGCCCAAAACATGTGCCTGGAAATCAACCCATATTAGTCCTTGAGAACTCTACTAAGAATTCATCATCAAAAACTCCAGCCAAACCCCGCCAGGCCATCAGCTCGAAGATTGTTACATCGGGAACCCCACGTCGGCTGGCAGATGGACCAGCCATTAGTCAGAAGTCAAGATCTCCACCCCCTCTAACAGAATGGGTTAGGGGAGATGGTCTTGACGATGCTGTGGACTTGGCTGAAATGCTGCGAATGGAGTCCCAGGACTGGTTCTTAGGATTTGTAGAAAGGTTCTTAGATGCTGACGTGGATGCCTCCTCATCTTTATCAGACAATGGTCAAATAGCAGGCATGTTGACTCAGCTCAAAAGTGTGAATGACTGGTTGGATGGCATTGGGTCCAGTACAGATGAAGGAGAATTGCCTCATATCTCTCCCGAGGTAATTGACCGAATACGAAAGAAGATATACGAGTATCTTCTGACACATGTCGAATCTGCTGCAGCTGCACTTGGTGGTGGCTCACTATCCTTACCTACAACCGAAACGAAAACGAGAAGATGAGTAGTATTTTGCATCTGAATGCAACATTCGGACTAAGCCATTCAAATTTACAGCTGCAAGAAATGGCAATGTGGCCCTTCAACTGCCAAGTGGTTAAAGGAGCTCGGTAATTTCTAACTTATGTATATAATTCCTACAAAGGGTTTGGTAATTACCATTTGTTATCCAGAAAGGCATATGATGTGTAGTGCAAGGTTTTGTTTTCCTTTTTCTGTTTTCTGGGAATGTTTTTTTACTCGAGAACTATACAAAATGGTACAGATTGGGGATGTGTTCTTTTCCTGGTTTTCTAAACTCAGATCAAAGTTAAAGTTATCGTACTGGTCAGTTGATTGCTTGTTTGCTTACAGCGCTTCCGCCTCTATGCAACCGGAGAATTAGTCATGCCCAATCATAATTGCAATTGCTTCTGGCGGAGTTCATACCCGAGGCTTCATTAATCATTATGCATCAGCTAAAAATGTTTTTGCCTCGACGGCATTCTCTCACAATATGTTTGAGTAGCAATTTCCATACATCTGCATCGGTAAAACTTGGTGGGGATTCCCGCATTATTTAGTGCTCATTGATGGTTAAGCCACCCCGTTTAAAGGCTTTGCAGATGGTAAGTTGGAGCTGCTTCCATTCCATTGGACATGCTTTACATGATAGAAAGTTGGAGCTGCATTACATATGGTAAGCTGGGATTAGGATCCTATTAGTTTTGTCACTAAAACAGTTACAGCAGATCGAGATACAGTACAGCAGATGATCCTTGTCTAGTAAGTTGGAGCTACGCCTTCGGCATGTACAAAATTATCATCGTTAGTCGTAAAAATATTTATATTTTTCAGTTATCTCTGGGGTATTAGGCTTTATTTTGCATCTCGGTTATATAAGGCTAAGCCACTTTAACCCCATAAAAAGGAGAAAAAGATAAACAAAAAGCACATATTATTGGCTTCAGAAGCTCAGCAGCAGCTTACCATCTTTTGGCTTCGGAAGCTCAGCAGCAGCTTGTGGTACGTTGTATACCATTACGGACCTGGGCTTTCACCATTGACAATGTCTTTGGGACAAATTTCCTACGAGAGTTGCCTTACAACATTGTCACGTGAATATCTCTACTACTTGTCCCTTATGTTTTTCATGCGATGGGACTGCATCGCGTCTCCTCATCTGTTCTGAAGCTGTTTGGCCGATCTGCTTTGGTGGTCAACTTGGCATTATGTTTAAGGGAAATGTACTCACTTTATCAGCATTGCTAATTGAGTAGCTCGTAAAACCTTTACACTCCAACGAGGCACTTTCTTGGGCATTCTATTGTATAGCCAGAACCAAGTTGGCTTCCATCCTGGACTTGTGCCTAGCTAGTATCCTCGGACACATTCGGAAGTTAGGGCGTCTGCACTTGCATGCCTTGACAAAACTTTCTAGTCCTCGGCACTCTCTAGACCAACTTTGAACATAGACCAATTATTTTACATTCGTCCCCTCTTCATCCTACACAATGTCCTCCTATACCTATTTCTTTCGCTATGTCTTGGGATTCATCGCGTTCAAGAGTGAGTGCGTATAGCGGTTGAAGTTGTTTGTGCGGATGGCTTCAGATTGGGTTCATTGTCTCATGTATGGATCGTTTCCTGGCCTATGTTCTGGCTCTCTGTTTTACTGTTAATAATTGGGCCTTAGCTCATGATATCTTACACATGCAACTCCACATAAATGCTGTTTCTTTGTTGATTCAGTTATCAGGGGCTGATGATATATTCACATTAGCCACTCCTGTTCCGCAGGCATACAACTACTGGCTGGGTCCTGACTTTCTACTCACAGAGCAAGCATACGACTATTGGCTGAGTCTCGACGACTTGCCTACTTTGCAGGCAGTGGCGGAACTAGGATTTCATCCCGGGGGGCTAACAATATATCGAAGGAGATAAATATTTTTATAAGTAAAATAGCACACAAAAACAAAGTTCACTTTTCGATAATACACAAAACATACTAAAAAGCATTTAAAAGCTTGAACACAACCTAAAATTTGAACTACAGGAGGTGAAATCTTGCTGCTTAGTAATGAGAAAGTTGTTGGTTGCATGTGCATTTGAAAGTATAACATTTATTTCTTGAAAAATGGTATGTCTAGTTTCTGCAATCCTTGCACACCAGGGGGTTTCTTTCTCGATAGGAAATAGAATCGGAGACCCTCTTTTTCTTCTTTTGATTTGTAATGGAGGCAGTCAGCAGATTATGGTTACTTGGAGGGCTTCTCTGCCCTCTTTATTGGCTTTTTTTGGGGTTCGGGGGGGGGGGGGGGGGCAAGTGGGTGCTGCGGTTACACCTTAGTAGGGGGTTGAAGATTACTACTAGAGTTTCATATAATTAGGCATTTGTGAAGAGATGTAGTGGAAGGAAGGCAGCTTTTCGTAACTCATTTGTTTTATTTTACTATACCCTGCTTGTATAAGTGGTTACTAGTCTTCTTTTTTGGGGCTTTGTTTGTTGTAAACTTGTTGTGATAAAACACATGGCATGGAATACATGGCAGCATTTGACTGAAAATATTTGAGTTGGTTCAAGCAAAGTGCTAAATAAATGTGCCTAATACTTTGGCTGAATTAAGTTTGACTTCTGCTGTGCGCTTGTACGATCTAACATAACATGATCTTTGCTTGCAACATCATGACATTATATCATCATGAAGCAACTTTATGGCATTGCTGAGATAGAATGAAATGTGAATCTTCAAAATTTAGCCTGCTTGGACATTTGGTCTTAGGTTGCATATTCAAAAGTTTTTGTGGTGTGTATTAAATCTGCTTCTTTATAGGGAGCTCCAAGTAAAATCGAAAATCTTGTTCCAAATGTTCATGCTTATTCTAAAAAATTATCAATCAAAATTTTAAATGTACTTTTCGATAATCTCAATTTTTAAATGCACAATTAACACAACCTAAAATTATCAATCAAATAATCAATGCTCAAATGGGATAAAAAGCCAATTGGGTCCCATCCTCCATCAACAATCTCAAATCTCAAGTGCTCAATGCACGATTAACATCCATAAAGCATCAATTAATAATCTAAATTATCAAATACACAACTAACAACCTAAAATTATTAATCAAATAATCAATTCTCAATAGCAAAAGAAATTGTTCAAAATGCACACTGACCTCAGTCCTCAGAAATCAGAACGGCGTCGTTGTTGCAACGTCGTCGGTGACTGAAACTCAAAGTCAGATCTGCAATTTCACTATTTCAAGCACCGTGACCGCCGACTGGCAGTGGCGAAACTTCCTCGGTTCGTCCTCTGGCTCGTAGACGGTAGATCTAAGCTAGATCTGCCAGATCTAATCTGGCCAGAGTCGCCGGAGTCGGGTAGGGACTGGCTGGAGTTGGGGTGGGGACCGCCGGACTGGGGAGGGCCTTCGCCGGCTTCGCTCTTCAGAATCGGGGGACGGGGCTTCGAGGCTTCGACAGGCGTGATGCATGAGAGCTTGACTTGACGCCACAGCGACCGGCGTTACCTTACCGATGAGCCGAGCCGATGACCGGTGGCCGTGGGTGGTGCCAGTGTGCGGCATGTCATGGTGACTGAGAGAGCCGAGAGAGGAGGAGAGGTGCTGGTGTGCCGCGGTGACTGAGAGTTGACTGTGAGAGCCGAGAGAGGAAGAGAGAGAGAGAGAGAGAGAGAGTTACAAATGAAAAAAAACACTATATAGATATATTTTTTCAAAATCTGAGGGGGGGGGGCTATAGCACCCCCTCGTACATATGTAGTTCCGCCCCTGTTTGTAGGTACCGGTGCTTATGGATTGGGTTGTACCTTCCTTGCAGGAATTTTTGCATCATCAGGATGAGGTGTTCATCTTTCATCCTCCACAGGGATCGTAGTGACAAGGTTCCTGGTTGTTTTGTCTTCATTTTGTGTGTGTGTGTGTGTTGTAAGGCTTGAGGCTTGTTTGGATTTGTTTTCGATGGTAGGATTTTAACCCACAACCCACAACAAAAAATAAATTTATAAACCGCAAATTTTGTTGTAGTCTTGAAAAGTCTCAAAACAACGAATACAAAATTCTTTTATTAATTTATAATGAGGTTGATTATGGGATGGTGGGGAAAATACTTTTATTCATTATTTTTGACCCTCCGATTAGAGAAAATAAATGAAGCATAAAATACATATGCAAGTAAGACACATTTCTTTGCATGATACTAATGCGAATAATGGACTCATGCATTAAACTTTCTTGTTAGAGTGCATGATGAACAGGGGAAAAATGACTCTCAAAATAAAAGAATACATCTTTTATTTGACCTAGATTAAAATAGTGGACCACTTCCCTTGTGGACTTCAAAAGCCCAATAATAATAATAATAATAATAATAATAATAAGGGTTAATTACTCACGGCACCCCTGAGGTTTACCCTAAATTACACACGGACCCCCTATCTTTTGAAAATTACACTCCGCTCTCTGAGGTTTGTCATTGTATTACACAAAACCCACTTCCGTTAGGGAGCCGTCAAAAAAATTTAGGGCAACACAAATTTATTATGATATACCAAAAATGCCCTTAGATCTTCCTCTTTCTTTCTTCCATACAGAATCACTGGCGACTCCAGATTCTGGCCAAAGCACGCTAAGAAAACAAGGTGTTCACGGATCTGCGCCCAGATCTGGGTTTTTCTTCCTCTCTATCTCTATCTCTCTCTCTCTCTCTCTCTCTCTCTCTCTCTGAGATCGAACAAAAGTACCACCACCACAGCTATGAAACTCTGCCGATCCACCACTACAGCCGCTAGGACTAACTCCACAGCAACCGGGTAGTATATGGGTCTTCTCCGATCACCAGATTCAGGCAGTGGATACCATTGCCTCTATCGCATATTCAGTCGTCACCAGCCACCGCAAAAATCACCATTTTTAAACTACACAAAAAATAATTCAAATTAGGAGAGTTAGAGAATGAGGTTGAAGGTTGTTCTCCGGTGCCGCTACATGAGTTCGGAGGCCAACGACGCTGCTGCTAATGGCTGGTGATTCGGATTTGGAAGGAGGTGGTTAGGTTCAGGCTGTTTCCGACCATTTTGGTTGGCCGTGTTCAAAGACTCTTGTCGATTGCTAGGATGTAATCTTAAGAGCCACTCGTGGTTTCTTGGCCGGCGGTTGTTTCTTGGTGGTGTTGAACCTTTCCCGGCATCTTATCGATCTCCGGTGGGTCTCTTGGTTGCATCGTTGTTGCGTTTGGCGAGGATTTACGTTTGGGTCTCTTGGCTGTTGCTTCCAACAACCATCACTCGCACTTCGCCGGTGATCGGTTACTCCCCTTGGCTATCGTTTTCCCGGCCGATGATCTGCGTCGGCTTCCCCGCCCCCAAAATCTACGCCCAGATCTTGGTTGTCTTCACGGAGTGGTGGTGGCCGGCACTCGTGGTTCATGGTGATGGGGGCGGTGATGGGTCATGGTGGCTACGGTTGGTGGCCTGTGGCTTCACCGACAGTGGGTGTGCAGTCCAAAAGGTGCTTTTGGCGTGTGTGTGTGTGTGTGTGTGTGTGAGAGAGAGAGAGAGAGAGAGAGAGAAAATGGGTAAATTAACTTGTTTATCAGGGGTATGACCATCCTTTCATTAATTTTGTTAACTCTGTTAACAGAAAAATAGAAATGTGTAGCTTAGTGTAATTTACAAAGATAGGCGGGTCCGTGTGTAATTATGGGCAAACCTCAGGGGTGCCGTGTGTAATTAACCCTAATAATAATGGACTCTTAAAATTAGCTACCAACAAATGCACTCTGGTGATTTGAACCTTTTGAATTTGCAAAAAACTTGTATCATGGCCTCGCATGGTAGACATGAATTTTCTATTTTTCCTTGCTTCATTCTTGCTTATAAGTCTTTGTGATATTATCCTGACTGCTCATGGTTTGGAAATCAAAGCTTGGTACGTATGACTGCCAAAGGACTTGACTATCGCAACTTTCTTCCAGCTTGATCGAGAACCAAATGGTGTTTGTGTTTATTCAACTTCTATTGTTTGTTACATTGCATACAGAAATATCCTAGTTTTGCGATGTATAACGCTGTTGTTGGTGATCTTCTTCATTACGTTTGCCATAATGTGACGAGGACTACTCACTTAAAGAATCCTCCTTAATTGCATCCTGTGCAAGTCAGTTGTAAGACTATACTGCCAAAAGTACCATACTCTCTAGATAAGAGGCAAGTAGAGAATGTGTGCCAGTGGGTTAAGATTTGAAGCTCATCCAATATACCTCGTTGCCACAATATTTCAGAGTGCAAGTTTTAAGGGATGAAGAGTCACGATTGTCAAGTATTTATGAAAAGATTCATTCCTATTACATTCCGGGGGACTGTTGCCAATGGTGACTGAATAATCCCATTTATTTCGAGATATATGTTCTTAAATACTTCGAGTAAGTAATATGAAGGTGCTTGAAAAGAAGATTGCGATAACAATTTGCAAGCCTGAGAAGATCTTGCTACCGTCCTTCTTTGATTCAATGTAGCAGTTGCCTGTTTACTTGAAATATGAAGCTAAGATAGGTGGACTTGTGCAATATCCTTGGATGTATCCATTTAATAGGTAATATTATTATTCTTCGTTATGATGTCCAGCAATATAAACCCTTTTCATTGTTACCTTCGATATGCGTTAACTATGTTCTATAAATTTATAGGCTCATGTTTCATTTGAAGAAAAAAGTATGTGATAAATCTGGTGTTGAGGCTCAATTACAAAGGCTTACAGGTTGAAAGAACTTATCAACTTCTGTAGCAAATATTTTGGACATGATGTTGATAAAAAGTTAAATTGACTAAGTCGAAATGAGAGACCAACACAAATTTAAAAGGACACTTATTAGTGTTCAAACATTTAGATGGTCCATTCGGGCAAACCTATGGTGGCTAGGGGATGAAGAGTATAAAGCTGCTACACTATAGGCCCTTCTGAATCGCAATTGAGTTTCATCATGGTGGCTAGCGGATGAAAAGTATAAAATTGCCACACTACAGGCCCTTCTAAATTCCAAAGAAGTTTCATCTTTTGTTGAGTAAGTTAATGTTCTTGTGTAACTAAATAGTTGAAAATAAGTGAGAGTTTAGTTGCTTATATTGATATGCGAAATCTCAAATCCTTCACTCGAAAGGACTTGAATATTTTCGAAAAGTGAAACTTGTTACTAAAAGGTGCACCAATTAGGGGGGGGGGGGGGGACAATTTGGCCTTTATTGGATCTAATCTTGAGTGTGGGCGTAGCTTGTTGACAAATGGATAGCTGATGAAAATTGGTAGCTGAAAAGTAAGAGTGGGAGTGCAAAAATGAACCAAGATCATACTCACACGAAAAAGGCAGTGCCTTAAGATGCTGTCAGATATGGGACTGCGGTTGCGAACCAGCATTTAATTCAGAAGGAGTTGCGAGCTCTGTCGTACTAGAAGACCCACGAGAAGAGAAATGATAAAGTTGAAGGACATCTTGCAGAGAGTTTGATTCATAGGTTTCCAAGATTGTTGATTTAAGTTCTATATAAAAGTTTGTCATTTAATTTTGGATTTCTTTATTGTTTATCAATTGATCATACATTAACTCTTTATATTGTGTCTTGATTGTTTCGTACTGTATTTTTCAAAATACTATTTTCTAAGCGTGCTTCCGGTCAATTATCAGGCTCCTTGAGTACGGGTGACGAGGCATTGAAGTTGTGGTGTGATATACCTAGGGTTGTGAATATGAAGAAAGGGCGTGTATAAGGAACCATCTTGCCTGCATGTACCATGATGAGATGTTCCTCATCCTCTACAGCGCACATATAGAGAGCTAACTAGTAAGAAAGGTTAGGTCCGAATATGGTTTCCTACCTTGCAGGAGCTGTGGCAAGATATTTGTCTGCTTCTCAGGGACAAATATGTTCACATTTATCAAGTCAATAATTTAATTGGCTAAGTGTTAATATACAATCACTAGCGAGTGTCATGTACGTTCTTTCAATATAGGAAAATGCTTTCCAACCCGATATCAATGCGGCTCCAACCAATAAAGCAACTGGTGAATAAATTAAAGGGACGGTAATAAGTAGGATGCCGCTTTGGATGATGACTAACCTCGCACATGGTTTTTTTCCCTCCCCTCCTGGATAATTCAGCTCCCTCCCCTCCTTGTCCCCTTTGATAAATTCGAGTTCATTATGCATTCGACCCCTCAGTTGGGAATCAATTTGCTTATGTGACACTGTATATTTTTGTATGAAAGTAGATGGATTGATTAATATTGTGGATGGAATGGTTGATTAGGGTTAATTAGTGATGAATTGGATGATTAGGGTTGAAGGTGGATTGATTAAAATGTTAGTACGAATTGAATTACAGGAAACCGTTTGGATTTTTAAAAAAATAAAAAAAATTTAAATTGTTTTATTTTTACTGAGACTATTAGTGACGGGCTATTCAATTACTAAAAGTTTTTAACCAAATGAGTGACGTCTTATTAGTGACGAATAATCTTTCGCTAAAAGTCCAATGTACCTTTTGCAATGGATATCCCATTGTTAAAAGCTAGCCTATTAGAGATAGACTTTTTGTGACAAAATTTCCGTTGCAAAATGTATTTTGCACGGACCTTTAACGACGGAAGTTCCATTGTTAATTGTCTTTAGTGATAGACTTTTAACTATAAAAATTCTGTCCCTAAAAGTCTTTTTTGATTTTTAAAAAAAATTACGGAACATATTGAAATACCTTTGGAGACGAAATATTCCGTCTCTAAAAGTAATTTATTTCGTAGGTGAAAGATTAACTTTTTCCGCCAATGTTGTTCTCCGATCAAAGGACTTTTGATGACTAATAAAAGTTCCCTTTTTCAATCAAGCCAATCACTACAAGAAAAAAGGACTTTTAGCGACGAGCAATTTCGTTGCAAAAAGTCCTATATCCGTCGCCAAAGACTTTTGGTGACGGACAGACCGTCACTAAAAGTCCATTGTCTACAATGTCGTCTCTAAAAGTTTGCGACCGAATTTTAGAATTCGTTGCCTAAAGTCGACCTTGAACGACGGACGTACAAATATAATTAGCGACGGATATTCCGTCGCTAATTGTTTCTCATGTATTTTAATTTATATTTTTTGAGAAATAATTATTGCGTAAAATATTTAGTGACTGAACAAAGCGTCGTCAAAAGTTTTGACGAAGGATATTTATTCGTCGCTAAAAAGTTTCTGATTTAGTGATGGATAGCCCGTAACTAAAAGTCTGTCGCTAAAAATTTCAGCGACGGAACTTCCGTCGCTAAAGATTCACTTATTCTAGTATGACTTTTTAGCAACGGAAGAAAATCCGTCGCTAAAAGTCAAACTAATTTTTAAAATATATATTTTAATTTTTTTAATACCAAAATCTGTAATTATAAATTCTCAACAACACAATCTCAATCCAGCAAATAATTTTCAATGCACATTATCACAATTATTTAACCCTAAAATAGACACAACACATATGTATAAAGAATGAAATTATATATCAATCAAAAAATAAAATGTATACAAAGTTCAGGAGGGCACGAGAACGGGGGACAATAGAGTAGGGGAGGGGAGGAAAGTACGAGTCGGCCCCGGAGGGGGGGGGGCACGGGAGCGAGATACAAACAACTAGGGGGAGGGGGGCAGGGCTGATCAGGGGTCGACGAGTCCCGGATCTAGAGCCTACTGATCGTCTTCGTCCACGGGTGCATTAGGAGGTGGATCCGACTCGACATGTTCAGCAGCATTGCCCTACACGTAAAGGCACAGACGCATTAATCTCGATAGTAATTGTATAAAGTGTTTACTCAATGTATATAGTGGTTGTACCTGATTATTCATCGCGATCATCCTAAATACCTCCATAGCAATACGACTGGTCTCGTCTCTTGTAACGATAGTTGCCCCACGGTCAGTGTCTGGGTCTGTGGAGGGGCAGTGGGAAGTGGGGATACTCCTATCAAGACACGTACAGTCATACCGGGGGGACCGTGTATGTGGCCTTTCGGCCTATGGATGACCTTCGGTGTATCCAACCATCGCTTCAATTCTCTAGTACTCGTGCCCATACTCTTGGACACTAATAGCTATTCGGACTGCTACCCAGACCCCTTGATCTGTTTGTACGAGGCCTGCAAAACAGTGATTTGACATGCAAAACATTAAGGCGACAAACATCAACAAAGGCAACAATTTAACAAACTAAACAAATCAACATCGATCTACCGGAAAATATATGAAACAAAGTCCCCCGCCTGGTGTTGATCGTCCTTATTTTTCTTCCTCACGTGTGTCTCAGTGTACGTCAGAACACAGACCTCATCCGGCTCCAGGTTCAAGTGCTTAATCGCATTCTTTTGTCAGAGGATGCCGTGAGCCACCGACCCCCCCTCGTGTATGTGGGATCTTTATCCTGTCTGTTCTTGCTCCCACTCTTACTCTTGGCTTCTCAAGATGTATCAGTCCTCCACTTATCAACCATCGCTCCCCATACATCTGGAGAAATCTAATGAGGGGAAAATTTCTTCCACTCTTTTATCGGGGCACCCTTAAGCGTCATCTTCCGCCCCCACTCCCGTGCGTCGTGTAACCATCGCCGATAATTTTTCCCAATAGAGCTAAAAAAAAGCTTGCCGCCCTAATGCCTACTGCTCAGGCTACTAAAACCCGAACCCCTCTTGCAAGTCATCCATTTACACAATCAATACGATTAATTTAAATTTACATTCTAATTAAACAAATAATGACTGACACAAATGGCTAAAAACCATACCAACCACTCTTCCCATAAGGACTCCTTGTCGTGGCATCCCAGTCCTTCCAATATAGTCGTGGCTCAAAGAATCAGCCTTTCACAAGGATGTCAATCTTCGTCTTCGCCGAAGTCTCCAGGATCCTGATAAAGAAACAACCATCGAATACATTAAACAAGTGGGACAGTAATAGATATCAAAATTGAAGATTATAAGTACTGCATTATGTAATTTTTTTACTTATTGGCCTTCTTGGGTGAGAGTAACACTCTGTTTACAATAAGGGTCGATGCACACCCCGCATGTCGGTTCGTGGCCTTGTTGAGATCTTGTAAAACACCAACAGTAATACAGATCAAATAAAATTTAAATACCAGTCTAGCAATATGACTAAACGCCGTTATCAAATATACATGAGGTAGAGCCCATAGAAGAAGGAGATCTGCGGGTGTGTGGGAGGAATCGGCCTTGGGTTGGGCCAGTGGCTGGGACTGGGACTGGCCCTTGGCAAGGGTAACAGCGGCTAAGTCCACTACAGGGACTGGGCCCCCACCTGCTTGATGTGGGCACTATGTGCCTCGTCATAAGTAGGCAATGATGAGGCGGGAGCCACCGGGGTTGATGCAGCTCGGCGTCCACCATAACCATGAATGGTCCGTAATCTATTCATGTCTGACTTCATGTACAACAAGTCCAAAATAAAGAAACTAACACATACAAAACAATGTATAGTCCACATCATGTTACAACACTATATAAATGAACCGAGTATAAAAACACTATATGAACCAGGTACTAAAAGAATGCTTGTTACAACAGTACAAGTCAATCATCTTTATTTTGAGAATCATCGCCATCATCATCGTTGGACCATAGAATGCATGTTTAGCATAATTCGATTAATCGAATTATGATAACTAATAACATTTTCTTTTTTAAGATTTGTAAACCTCACAAATATGGATTGAGTTTTTGTTAGGATATTAGCCATCATCAAAGTATCATAAATTATAAATAGACTAGCTAAAACCATATGTCCGCGGATGTTCTAATAGATAAAAACATTTTTAAAGCGCTTTTTAGTTTTTGACACTAAGTTGGTAAAGAGTCAAAGACATTTAGGCATCAACGAGTCTCGTTTAGTAGTCCTACCAGTGGTAAGAAAATTAATCAAAAGAAATCAAGATAATATAGTAGTGTGAGAACCTTCGTCTAAGGCATACATCTTTCTTTGCTATTTATGCATCTTTTAATTTTTTTTTGCTGCTAAAGTTAGAATTTTGTTGCTATATGTACTTTTAGTAACAAACATGCGTGAAGGGGTGTGCAAATGTTGCTAAAGCTAGAAGTTGATTGCGAAACATACTTTTAGTAATAAAAAAAATATGGACTATGGGATCTCTAAATAGCAAAAAACAAGATATATAAATAGTCCAACAACTAAAACAACATCAGTGAAGATTGGAATAGATTGTAAAGCAACCATAAATCAAATGTTACTTTTACTAATGTGATTACACATCATAAGAGATCGATGTGGTAGTCTAGTTGAGTGCAAGGTCACAATTTGAACTCTCATAGAATTGAAATATGCAGTGTAAATCAATTGTATCACTATGACCGAAAAGGAAACTAGAGAGAAATGACACATTAAGGGAGAATCTATCATTGGCAAGTTAAGGGAGCAAAGAAGTTGATGGTTTCATAAAAGACTTTTAGCTTCCAAAAAGACTTTTAGCTTCCACGACAATTGTAGCCCACCTATTCTTGGAAGAAAAATATTTGTCACTTAAACAACGATTGTAGCCCAACGCGCGCGCGCCTGCGTACACACACATATTTATTGTCAATCCCTCCCCATCCCCCTCTTCCGGGGGCTCCAGTCAAACCCACCCCCACCCCCCACACACACATCACCCACCACGTTCCTCGGCCACTGGTTCCTTCCTTGACGACCGCCCCATTCCTCGGCCACGCACATACACACACCCTGCCAATGCTTTACAGAAAAAATACTCTTTAATCGCCTAAAACTATCTCAACAAAAACTAGTCCGCATGCACATACATACCCCACGAATGCTTTACAGTAAAAAGACATACCATTCCTTACGGAAAGCATACTCTTTAATCCCCTAAAAGATCTCAATAAAAACTAACCCATACACTAGCCACACGACCAATGCTTTTTATGTCATTTGGTTCGCCGTGGTCTTACGCACAAACATAATATGTGTACCAAAACCAACAGTACTGTTGTCTAGAATTGGGCAGGTTCCTTAAAACCCAAATTCAACCCATTTTTCACCCAAATTGATAAGTACAAAAAATCTTTAGGCCTTTTGAAAATCTAAGAAGAATTATGTCTCTGTCCCTTAAAGGAGATATTTTTCTGATAGTATATATTTTGTTATCCTGTGCACTTGTAACTTGGCATTCTATGAA
Organism: Escallonia herrerae; assembly: GCA_033070095.1. NCBI lineage: Eukaryota > Viridiplantae > Streptophyta > Magnoliopsida > Escalloniales > Escalloniaceae > Escallonia > Escallonia herrerae. The sequence goes on from JAVXUP010001404.1 coordinate 49,944, forward strand.
ATCATCAGATGACACTGCAAATGGCCTTGAAGGAATTGGGTCAAGCACTTCATTGTGCCTGCACTTTCTCATACTTTAGGAACAATAAACAACACAAATGGTGCTAGCATAACTAGATTGTAAGAAGCTATGGTATTTAGAAAAATCTTTGTGTTGATTTTTCTTTTCTAGGGATACTTTGATGCTGAAGTTATGTCTTGTTTTTGTTTTGGATCAATGACACCGGTATCCCCGAGGTTTGGGAGCAATTAAAAGCGTGTCCATTAGTTTAAAAAATGAGCACTTCTTTCTATTGACCAAATGAAATATCCAAATACATAACGGTGAGGATGAGAAGACCAGATTGCCCTTGGAAGGCAAAGAGGCAGGAAAGAGGAAGACATAAGATTCCATCTTCCTTTATCACCCTACCTTCTCTCACACTTCATTTCCCGTCTCCTCATTTCAACAACCCAAAAAAAACCCTAAGTCATTGGCAGATTGAAGGTTTGATCGGTGAAGGAAGACATTATGGAGAAAATTGGTAAGTTTTACTCCAACTCTTACCTAGTAGTCACGACACTGAGTAGGGTTTGCTGTTGAACTCATATGAGTATTGTCTGAACCAATCCCAAATTCTACACGAAACCTTACACCGATCAACACATTGTGAAGTTCCCTGTTATCATTATTGTCTGCTCAGATGAAATTTTAGTCTATACAATTTTGTTTGTCAATCTAAAAAATACATACATGAAACATGTTATCATGCATGTGATTTATGATGTTTAGGATTTTAGTAACCTTTAAATTGAAATAAGGTTAATGATGTAACAATTGTCTAGTTTATTTTCAGTAGACAGATTTGCTATTTCTATATAGTTCACATAGTTTGCTGATTGAAAAATTGAGGGTTTTCTTAAAAAAACTATAATTCGTGGTTAATAGAGTCATAATATTTTGGGTTTGTAGTCTATTGCCCTTACATGACATTCTTTAGCCTTTAGAAATCTCATTATGAGATTAGGTAATTTTTTATTTTCCTTTCATCTTATATCATTTTCAACTATGGCTTCTTTTATCCATATCTTAGGGTTCATTATGATAACAAGTTTGAGTTCACTATACATGGTGTCGATCCCGATAAGTATAGTTACATAGAGTTTCTAAATGATATGTGATGTAGGACTTAATTATATTCAAAACGATTTCAACATAATGTCTGGTGTAACTACTTTAGTTAGTGGCGGCAACAACAAGATTGACATTATAGATGATAAGAGTTTGATGGAAATGTTTATGTTAAATAAGGGAGTGTAAGTGATACCAATTAAAATCAATGGTATCTAGGGAGCCAGAAGGGTCGTTGTGAGATTAGTGATGACAAGATGGATGAGAATTGATGGTGAGCAATGATAATGAGCATGTTAAACTAGGAGAAAATGGTGATGTGGGGTTTAGATGTTTGTGATGTGGGGTTCATATGATGATGATGGGGTGGGGATGTTTGGAAATGAATATGTTCAAGGTTTTAATGAAGCCTGACTATGAGGGAAATAATGACTTTGAATCAAAATTTTCTAGTGACTCTGTTGATGGTAGTAAAGATACTATTGAGCACTTGAGGGGTAAGGTATTTCAAAGGGATACTGTGTGAGCCTATTACTTTTGAGGTGGGCATGTTATTTGAGGATTGTTGTCTTTTAGAAGTGCATTGAAGGATCATCTGATATAAGAAGGGTTTGTCTTGGTTAGGGATAAGAGTGATTTATTAAGGATAATGGCACATTGTGCAAATGAAACTTGCTCTAAGAGAATTATACTCTAGTATGTCCTAATGCAACCACTTTTAAGGTTCAGTCTGTTTGACCAGCTCACACGTGTTAGAGAATTTAAAGTCCCGGAAGCTACATCATATTGGATTGCCAAGAAGCTTATAGATGTAATTAGAGCAAATCGACATCAAAGTTGCTGGTATGCTTGCTGAGATGATGACGTATGGGGTGCAACCTAGCAAAATACAGTTGTACAGGGCTAGCAAAAGAGCAATACATGAGATAGATAGAGGACATGCTGAGTCCTATGCTAATTTCCAATGTATAAGGAAGTGGTGAAAAGGACAAACCTCCAAGCAGTTGTGGAACTAGAATATAATAGGCCGAACTTTATAGTTAGTCCTTCATTAAGAAGGTGTTTGTTACCTTTCCTATGATATTTGATGGATTCCTGAAGGGGTATAGGCCATGAATAGGATTTGATAGATGTTATTTAAAAGGAACTTATGGGGGTATTTTGTTGCCTGCTATTTCTATTGATGGGAGCAATGGTTGGTTTCCTGTTGCCTTAACTATAGTTAAGAGTGAAAACAAGAGCATCTGAGAGTTTTTCTTTGACAATCTTAAGAACCAAATTGGAGAGGGCATTGGTGAGCAGCCTTGGACATTTATGACAAATAGGCAAAATGGTTTGGGGGAGGCAATCAACCATATATTTCCAAATGTGTACAATAGCCACCATTGCAGGCATGTGTATGCAAATTTCAAGGCTTAGCACCCTGGTTTCTTGTTGAGAAATGGCTTTTGGATGGCTGTTGGGGCTTATAATGCTCATGTATGTAAATATGCAACGAAAGAGGTATAGGACCAAAGTAGGGAGGTTCATGATTGGCTTGCTAACCTACCAATACCAGCTTGGTCAAGGTTTGTGTTTGATCAAATGGCAAGATGTGATAGTAGCAACGATACCATCATTGAAAGCTGCAATAGATGGTTAGGGAAATTGAGATATTTACCTGTATTGGACTTGATGGAATAGCTAAGGAATAAGTTGATGGGCAGATTTCCCATTAGGTTTAAAAAAATCTTCCACTTAAGATAGGGTGGCAGCCCCAAAGGTTTTGAAAATTTTGAACAAGATCAGGGAAGCTTCTAGAAAGTGTACACTCTTAGTGGCTGACAAGGTAGAATTTCAGGTTACTGAGTTCTATATCAATTACGCTGTAAAGCTTGATAAGATGACATGTGAGTTTAAGGTGTGGGATGTAAGTTGGATTCCATGCAGGATGCTGTTGCATGCATATCATAAAAAGGGGAATCTTGAAAACTATTATGCTCCTTAAAGGCATATGGAGGTATGATACATTATTTACCAGATATGTTACTGTGCCCTGACGTGGAAGCACCACAAGAAAATATGTATTTTGCGACGGAGTTTTAGCGACGGAAGGTATTCCGTCGCTAAACATGTCTTTAAGCGACGGAATATACCGTCGTTAAAACTCCGTTGCAAAATACTATTACCGACGGAAGACACCGTCGGTAAAAATATTTTGCAACGGAGTTTTAACGGCGGACTTTTAGCGATGGAATTACCGTCGCTAAATATTTTTTATAAAATTAGTAATTTTGAGTTTTTTTTTAAAATTATTTAAACGACGGAATAAAACCGTCGCTAAAAATTCTGTCGCAAAAGTCTTTATAATAAGACATTCACCGACGGAGTTTTAGCGACGGTCTTATTCCGTCGCTAAAGATCCTCCATTTAAATTCAGATCTGGTTTCTTTCTCTCTCCCCGTTCTCTCTCTGAAATTCTGCTCCCACCCACCGCCGTTCTCACCTCCGGCGACCCTTCTCTACGGCGACCCAGCTCCGGCGACACTCCCGTCCCCCACCCGACGCCGCGCCACCAAGCCTTGCACTCCGGTCGTGCCACAAAGCCTCCACTGCGCCGCGTAAGGAAACCCACCACTGCCGCCGCACCACCAACGCCGGCGCCGTCGTACCCACCTCGAGATTTGTATGTCAATTGCCCTAAATTATCTGAATTTTTTGTTAATTTGTCTTCAATTTAGGTTACATGCCCTAAATTATCTGAATTATTTAGATTTGTATGTCAATTTAGGTTCAATTTTTTGTTAATTTGTCAATAGAGCCCCCTAATTGAACCCTAAATTGAAGTAATTGAATCCTAAATTGAATGCCCTAATTGAATCGAACCCTAAATTAAACTAATTGAACCCCTAATTAAACCCTAAATTGATTGCCCCAATCTAACCGAACCCTAATTGAACCCTAAATTGAATGCCTCAAATCAACCGAACCCTAAATTGAATCAATAGAGCCCCCTAATTGAACCCTAAATTGAAGTAATTGAATCCTAAATTGAATGCCCTAATTGAATTGAACCCTAAATTAAACATAATTGAACCCCTAATTAAACCCTAAATTGATTGCCCCAATCTAACCGAACCCTAATTGAACCCTAAATTGAATGCCTCAAATCAACCGAACCCTAAATTGAATCAATAGAACCCCCTAATTGAACCCTAAATTGAAGTAATTGAACCCTAAATTGAATGCCCTAATTGAATCGAACCCTAATTTGAACTAATTGAACCCCTAATTAAACCCTAAATTGATTGCCCCAATCTAACCGAACCCTAATTGAACCCTAAATTGAATGCCCTAATCCAACCGAACCCTAAATTGAACTAATTGAACCCTAAATTGAATGCCTCAAATCAACTGAACCCTAAATTGAATCAATAGAACCCCCTAATTGAACCCTAAATTGAAGTAATTGAACCCTAAATTGAACCCTAAATTGAATGCCCTAATACAATCGAACCCTAAATTGAAATAATTCAAGCGCATCGGATATGTGAATTTTGAACATTTTTTTTCCATTTGAACATTGATCATTTGTTTGATAATTTTAGGTTGTTAATTGTGCGTTTTAGAATTGTGATTATTGATCGATGATTTTAGGTTATTAGCTGTGCATTTGAAGTAATTGCGATTATTAATTGATGATTTTAGATTGTTAATTGTGCATTGAGCATTTGAGATATTGAGATTATTGACAGAGGATGGGACCCAATTGGATTGAATGTGTGGTTTTTGTTAATTTTTATTGCATTGAGCATTTGAGAATTGAGAATTGAGGTTGTTGACGGAGGATGGGACCCAATTGGATTGAGATACTTGTTAGTTAGCGCAGACACGGACAGCACGTCTGATCGACGGTGTCCGACATTTAAAAAACAAATTAACGTATGCCGATGTGTCTGGAGGTGCGTGTCGGTGGGCGTCGGACACGTGTCCGGAGGCTTCGTGGACGTGTCCAAAGGCGTCGGACACGTGTCGGTATGTGTCGGACACGTGTCCGGAGGTGTCAGACACGCGGCACAATTAAGCCTAATTAGCCCTAACATAACCCAATTAAGCCTAATTAGCCCTAATTAGGACTAATCAGCACTACTCGGCACAATTAAACCCTAATTAGGACTACATAACTCTAATTAGCCATAATCAACCCTAGTCAGCTATAATTATCCGAAACTATCCCTCATTAACCTTAATTAGCCCTAACATAACCCAATTAAGCCCAATTAGCCCTAATTAGGACTAATCATCACTACTCGGCACAATTAAACCCTAATTAGGACTAAATAACCCTAATTAGTCCTAATCAGCTATAATTAATAATCGTAATTAACCCTAATAACCCAGTTAGCCCTAATTAGCCCTTGTACATCCCATAATTACTCCATGTTGCCCAGAGATGGTTCAATTACTCGTTGTTTACAAACCCTGCCTTCTTTATATTAATTGTTGTTTTGAGAAGTCCATTGGCAACGAGATGGTTCAACTCGTTGCCAACGAGTTCTATTTAATGTGGAATTGGTAACATATGCAACGATCATTCTGTAGTTTTGATATTTCGGAAAGATTCTTGCATATCTTATCAATTTCTGAACACATGCATGCATAGAAACCCTTAGTTCCCGTTCAAAGGTACTCATTACAAGGTAATGCCTTGTAATGAGCCTTTGGATGTCCAGTTTGGACAGTTTGGAAAAGCTAATTGTTTATAAAACAGTATTTTGACTCATGCTTTATGTTCTATGTCGTGGATATTTGGTACACGTTCTCGTGTGTTTCTTTGGGTGCATACAGATCTGGTATTCTAACATCCGTCAAACCTTCCTGAGCAAGGTTAGATGAATGTTAGAACACCTAATCGATGTGGTGTACTTGGAGAAATGCGGGGAGGTGCTGCCGAATTTTCCACAGACATCGGACTAAGCATGAGTTATTCACTGTTTTATAAACATGTGCTTTTCTGAATGGGATAGGACCACTACCTGTGTCAAGAGTGGAGGGGAAATATGTAGACATGTTGTAACATTCATGCATTGATATTTACATCGGCAATGCCTAATCACTGGTCATTATTGAAGGTGGTATACAGTACGATAATTCAGTCGTCATGTCAGTCGATCGAAGTTGGATGAAAAGGAAGAATGCTGAAGATTTTGAGTGTCGCGTTGACAAATTTCTCGACTTCGCTTATGCGCATCCTGCACATGTTGACCTTGATAAGATAAGGTGTCCGTGCGGTAGATGTGAGTTGTTGCACTGGAGAAAAAGAATTGAAGTAAAATGGCATCTTCGTCGGTACGGTTTTATGGGTGGATACACAAGGTGGACGCAGCACGGGGAAACGATAGTATTGTCGTCCAACCTGGCTAGTCAAACTGAAGTTAAGGAGGAGGCACGATATGATTTCCGAGATATGATTATGGATGCTGGGCATGCTAATGTTGACTGGGGTAACGACAGTCCACAACCGCCGAACGAGGGGGCTCATCAGTTTTATGAGTTGTTGAGAGCTGCGGAAGAGCCGCTGTGGGATGGAGCTCCGAAACACACACGGCTGTCTGCGGTTAGCAGGTTATTACAGTTGAAATCAGACCACGGGCTGAGTGAGAAAGGTTTTAACGAGTTTGTTACCTTCATCAAAGAAATACTGCCCGAAAGTGAAAAGCTACCGCCGTCGTACTATGACGCGAAGAAGATGATGAGGAAACTTGGGTTGAGCTATCACCGGATAGATGCGTGCAATAACGATTGTGTATTATTCTGGAAAGAGAATAAGGATTTGTCATTATGTCCGGTATGTGATCATTCGAGGTACAAACCGGACAAAGGGAAGAAGAAAAACATTGCATGGAAGATATTGCGATATTTCCCGGTCACACCACGGCTTCAGAGAATGTACTACTCCTCCAGTACAGCTGAACATATGAGGGCTCATCGTGAGACTCGCAGCAACGATGCCGATGTGCTGACACACCCAGCTGATGGAGAGGCGTGGAAGGAGTTTGACCGCAGGCATCCAGTCTTTGCTCAGGAAGTTCAGAATGTTAGACTTGGTCTGGCAACCGATGGGTTCAACCCTTTCGGTCAGTCTACCACGCCTTACTCCTGTTGGCCTGTTATTATTGTCCCTTACAACCTTCCACCAGGCATGTGCATGAAGAAGCCGTATATGTTCTTGTCGTTGCTTATTCCGGGGCCGAAGAGTCCCGGTAAGGACATAGATGTGTATTTAAGGCCGTTGATTGATGAGTTAAAACAATTATGGTGGAATCATGGAGTCGAAACATATGATGCATCCCTTAAACAAAATTTTCAGATGAGGGCTGCTTTGATGTGGACTATACATGATTTCCCCGCATTGGGAATGACGTGTGGCTGGAGCACACATGGGAAGCTAGCATGCCCTGCTTGTATGGGCGTGAACCCCGGTCATACGTTAAAGCACGGCGGAAAGGCCTCGTGGTTCGGATGTCACCGTAAGCTTTTGCCACCGGGCCATCAGTTTCGTAGGCAGAAGGATAAATTTGACGGGACAATCGAGCGTGAGGTTGTCACACTGGACTACCCATCTGGTGAAGAAGTACTCTCACACCTGGAGGGTTCGGGAAAGAGCACAACTGGAGAAAATTTTGTATCTTCTGGGAGTTACCCTACTGGAGGACGCTCGTTATCTGAAACAACATGGATGTGATGCATATTGAGAAGAACGTTTTTGATAATGTGTTCAACACAGTGATGAATGTCAAGGGCAAATCGAAAGATCACCTTAAAGCGAGAAGGGATCTACAACAGTTGGGTGTACGCCGTGAATTGCATCCTCGGACAGTCAGTGGGAGGACCATACTTCCGAAAGCACCTTACTGTCTAGACAAGAAACAAGTGGAGAAGGTCTGTCAGTGGGTTAAGAATTTGAAGCTTCCGGATGGGTTTGCGTCCAACATATCTCGTTGTTGCAATGTATCGGAATGCAAGTTCCAAGGGATGAAGAGTCACGACTGCCACGTATTCATGGAGAGATTCATTCCTATTGCCTTCCGGGGACTGTTGCCACGGGTTGTTTGCGAGACTTTGACTGAATTATCTCATTTCTTTCGAGATATATGCGCTTCTACGATCCGGGTGAGTAACATGGAAGTGCTTGAGAAGAACATTGTGGTGACGATTTGCAAGCTGGAGAAAATCTTCCCACCTTCGTTCTTTGATTCAATGGAGCATCTGCCTGTTCACTTGGCATATGAAGCTAAGATGGGTGGACCCGTGCAATATCGGTGGATGTATCCCTTCGAGAGGTAATCCTTAAATTGTTATAGTTGTTCGTTTACACTTAATGCGACATCTGTTATCATTGATATTTCACCTAACTCGATTCGCTAAACTTCTAGGTTCATGTTCCATTTAAAGAAAAAAGTCCGTAATAAGGCTCGGGTTGAAGGCTCAATTGCGGAGGCTTACGTAATGGAAGAACTTGTAAACTTTTGTAGTCAATATTTCGGGCCTAATGTTGGTACGAGGTTAAATCAACTAGGCCGAAATGACCCCGGATCAAGCACTAATTTGGAAGGGCAATTGTCAATATTCAAGCAGCCAGGGAGTCCGTTCGGCCGAACGTATACTCGATGGCTAACGGATGAAGAGTACAGTGCTGCAACAATATATGCCCTTCTAAATTGCGATGAAGTTTTGGCATTCGTTGAGTAAGTTAAAGTCTTAATTCACTTACATTGTTGTACATAATTGAAAGTGTGTGTTAAGTGAGTCAACTATATTGGTTTGCAGTGAGTTCGATGCGGAATCCTTAATCACTGATCCCGCTGGACTTGAATCTCATCGAAAATCACAATTTGTGCAGTGGTTCAAAATTCGTGTAAGATTGTTTAACGAGATTATATTATGTGTTATATACAGTTCTGTGGCCAATTAGTATACTGATTTATCCTTAATTTTTACCGTCATCTACAATAGGTTCAGTCAATGGATAGACCAGTGGCCTCATGCTTGAAATTACTAGCCGAAGGCCCTAACAAACAAACATCCTGTTACGGAGGCTATATCATCAACGGGTTTAGGTTTAACGTAAAAGATGATGACCGAACAAAACAAACCCAAAACAGTGGAGTCTTGGTCAACGGCGACTGTTATGCCGAGAATTGCATGGATTTTTACGGAGAGCTAGATGAGATTGTTGAGCTAACATATTTGGGTTCCCAAAACCGCCTGGTAATGTTCAAGTGTACGTGGTTCGATGTCACATGCAGTAGAGGAATCCGTGTTAGCTCTCAAGGGATTGTAGATGTCAATGTCAAGTCAAGACTTGCATCAGACGAGCCCTTTGTGTTTGCTAGTCAAGCTGTACAAGTCTTTTACGCGGAGGACGTCGCCAATCCCAAATCTCATTGGTATACAACTATCAAGTCCAAGAAATTGCCCGTGACATATGACAGTGAGCTAGACTCCTTTCAAGCCGACCAACCACGTGTCTTGTTCCCTGTTGAGGTCAACAACGAGGAGGACGATCTTCCTCTTCCAACAACACTTCTTGTGGGAGAAGAAGTCGTAGATGATGACGCGGAAGATGTTGAAAGTGTTGGAGATGATGTGACCGAGTCTACTGATGAAGAGGATGAATTAGAAGATGAAGAGGACGACGAGTCCCACGAAGAAGAGGGCGACGACGAAAGTGATGAAGATGATTCGCAAACTGAAAATGATTGACTTGTAATGTTGTAACATCACGGGAAAAATGTAGTAACATTTTAGAACTTGGTGTTTATTGATGTGTTTTTGCACATCCGTTCATATATATATATATATAGTGCCGATGATGATTTATGCCTAAATTATTGTTTTTCACGTGTTAATGTCTTTGTATATAATCTATATGAAGTCAGATATGGATAGGATACGGGCTATTCGTGGCCGGGCTGGACGCCGAGCTGCTTCCTCCCCGGTTAGTCCCACCTCGTCATTGCCTACTGATGACGAGGCACAGAGTGATCGCGGACAGCCATCGGGGGCCCAGCCCCAGCCGTCGCCGTCACCGTCGCCCCAGCCATCGCCGTCGCCCCAGCCCCAGCCGTCGCCCCAGCCCCAGCCCGACGCAGATTCATCCCACACGCGCGTGCATTCTCCATCTTCCGTGGGTTCTACCTCAGGTATAGTTGATAACGGTGTTTCGTACATTTTTGCTAGCCTTATATTTGAACTGTATTAATGTCTGTGTTTTGTAGGATCTCGACGAGGCCGTGGTCCGACACGCGGGGTACGCATCGACCCCCAGCGTAAACAGAGAGTTACGCTCACGCAGGAGGGCCTGTAAGTACTAAAAATATCACCCCATGCCTTATGTTTAAAATTTTGGGGTGTTAATTTATATTTGAACTGTATTAATTAATTTAATTACTTCTTTGGCAGGATCCTGGAGAATATTGCGAGGACGAAGATCGGCGTTCTTGTGAAGGGCCGATTCTTCGAGCCACGCCTGTACTGGAAGGACTGGGATGCCGCTGCGAGGGAGGCCCTATGGGAGGAGTGGCTGGTACGGTGAAGTATTTTTTTCAGCGTTAGTAAATGTTAAATTACAGTTTGTTTTATGTTGTTAATTTGTGTTATTGAATGCCTTACAGGAGGGGTTCACGTTTGACACGCCTCAGCAGCAGGTACTGGGGCAGCAGGCTTTCTTTGCCTACATCGGCAAGAATTACCGCCGATGGCTCCACGATGCACGGGACCGGGCGAAGAAGGCGCTGCCCGCGGGTGCCCCGATGACGGACATGGCGAGATATCCCCCACATTGGATATCTCACCGTGTATGGGGGGAGATGATAGATCGGTGGGCTACGGATCCAGGTTGGGACGCCAAGAGTAAGAGCGGGACTGAGAACAGACAGAACAAAGATCCGACGCACACGGGGGGGTCGGTGCCACACGACATCGTCCGACACAAGAACGCGGTCGAGCACCCGGATCTGGAGGACGATGAGGTCGTAGCTCTGACGTATAATCAGACGCACGTGCGGAAGAAGGACAAGGACGAGACGCACCGGGCGGGCGACTATATTTCAGATATTGCCCGGCGGATCGATGTGAGTCAATTTATTTAAGTTAATGTTTTTTCTTTCTATCCTCAATGTCTGTTTCGTTAATTAATGCCCTAACATATCGTTAAACCACTATTTTTGCAGGCCTCGTATGAACAGCTAAGGGGGTCCGAGCAGCAGTCCGGACAGCCATCAGCGTCCACTAGTACGGCTGCGAGTACTGGGGGGTTGAAGCGATGGCTGGATACGCCGGAGGTCGTGAATCGGCCGAAAGGCCGCATACGCGGCCTGCCTAGCACGACTGCTCGTGCCGTGATAGGAGCGTCCTCACCCCCTGCTGCCCCTCCACAGACACCGGCTCCTCGGCCTCAGTTGGACGACGAGGAGATCCAGCGCATTGCTACAGTGGTGTGCCGGATGATCAGGGAGCAGGGCACTGCTGGACAGGCCGCCCCGGCCCCGGATCAGCAGGATCCAGATCCGGGACTCGGGAACCCCTGATGAGCCCCTTCCCGTGCCCGTTCCTAGCTTCCCCCCCGTGCCCGCCTTGTACTCTTCTCCCCTCTCCTAACCGGCTATATCCGGTTCCCGGCTTGTACATATATGAATTTTTTTATTATAAATTTTTTTTATAATTGATTATATATATTTCTTTCTGTATTGATTATTGCGCGTTGTTGTTGAGATTTGAAAATTGTATTACAGGTTTGGGTAATTGAAAAATAAAAAAAAATTTCAAAAAAAAAATTTGACTTTTGGCGACGGATTAATTCCGTCGCTAAAGTATTCCTACAATCAGTTATTTAGCGACGGAATATTCCGTCGCTAAATAAGTTTTTTAGCGACGGAATATTTCGTCTCAAAAATATAAATCCGTTTCTAAAGAATATAATTCGCGACGGAATATCCGTCGCTAATTAAAATAAATCCGTCGGTAAAAATGACATATTTAGCGACGGATTTAAAAATTCCGTCGCTAAACTATTAGTGACGGGCTTTTATACGAGGGATATTTAGCGACGGTGAATCCGTCGCTAATTCTTTTAGAGACGGATTTTTGGCTTTTAGCGACGGATTACCCCGTCGCTAAAACCCTGTTTTCTTGTAGTGAAGTTACTCCTCCAACTGTGTTGCCTTCACCACTGAGAAGGCTGCCTGGTAGGCCTAGGAAGAATAGAAAAAAGGGAGCAGATGAGCCAAAACCAAGTCAAAACAGGTCAGAGCCACTTAGGTGTGGACTGTGCAAGGAGCTTGGACATAATACAAGGAGATGCCAAAGAGCTCTTGTAAGGAACAAAAAGGAAGAGTAGGGGTATGTTTTCAGTGTATTTTTTTGTTTTTAATTTTTTCATTTATCTATCCTGTATTTTTTTTGTCAAACTGTGTTGCTTGATATGGTTATAGGGAAATGCTGGTGCTACTTCTACTTCTGTTGTTGCTGCTCCTAGTGCTGGTGCTCTTGCTACTTTTGCTATTGCACCTTCAAGCTCTTAAGCTGCATCAACTTTTATAGCATGGGGATGTCATTTTGTCATTTTGGTTTAGGGATGTCATTTTGGACCTAAAAGTCCGACTGTACGTGTGCTTAATTTTGTGTAACACTTGTATAAGGATGTTATTCTAGACATGATTCAAATGGTGTAATTTTGGACATGACCTCATTTTTGGACATGACTGTATTTTTCCCCACTGGATTGCAATCTATGTGAATTGAAAAGTTGAACTTCACTGTTGTTTCTTCTTGACTGGTGCCTATTGTCTTTTGATTCGTGTCAACTGTGAATGGTGCCTATTGTGCACAAATGCAGCATAACAAAAAAACTGTTGTCAAATAAACACATCACTAATAGCATAACAACACGACACAATTTGTTGCATAATGATGTACACAATAGCATAACAACACATCACTAACTGTTGCATAATAACCCATTACATATATAATAGCATTGAACAATATTAGTACATCACACGTCACTAACCCCTAGTACTTCACTCCAACTGTAATGGACACTAAACACATCAAGAAGCATCCTCTTATAGTTATTTTAATCATTTTTATCATCTCTTCAAGGCAGTCCATTTTTGCACTTAGTGCCTGCCATGCTCCCTTAAACCACCAAATTAACCATATTTTCCCATGACTTCAAGTATAGTTTGGGTGGTAGGTCGGCTTGCAAGTAGCCCAACATTGGTAGGATTGCACCACGCAAACATGTTCCATTCTCCAAATGCACATGTGTAATACAACTTATATTTGTTGTTGTGGACCTGAAACCCATATAGAAGTCATGTTTTCACAATTGCAATTTTCATCCTCATGGTTCCAAACACATGGTTGATTATGTCTCTTACGTCCAATACTTAAAGAAGACATGGTGATTGACATTCACAATCTCTAAATTAAGAGGAAACTAGTGACTAGGAAACAAAAAACACAAAATCCCACTTGGGACTTCTATCAACCTAGTGTGCATAAGCCCAAACCATTGGGAATGAACCAAAAACTGAAAGTATTTGACATTCTGAAAATAAAAATGACTTGTAGATGTTAAGTCAGTCTAATTATGCAAATTTATTCCTAATTTTGACCACCAAATTTCAAAATTTACCTTTGCAATTCTATTGCAAAATCTTGCTGCCTTTCTTCAAAATAGAGCTCTTTTCTTTTATCTTCACGGTTTTGCTTCAGTCCATGCGTTTGTACAACCTACCTCAGTCCTCATTCTTTTATACTTCTCCAGCCTTTTGCATTCACCCAAAACAACCTGAGTTCAAGTTTTTATACTTAGGTCTATTTTGTGTACTTGTCATACAGTTGAAAGAGAATGAAACTTAAATCGGTTCCCATCTCACTTGAGATAGAATGCATAAATTTATTTCGTACATTTTTGCATATAGTATAAGGGTAGTATTGTTATTTTGAAGATACAAATTGATGGCATCATAAAAAAGTACACTTTTAGATGAATATCTTATGTATGGAGACAAGTATTATCCTTTTAACATTTATGTTTCCGTGGTCTCTTCGAGGGGGCGAGCATGACATCATGTGGAAGCAAGTTTTATTTAGCTATACTAGTGCTTGCCTACATCTACAGTGACTTAGGGGAGCTTACCTCTTCTTCTAGTATAAAGAAATGTGAAGCAATATTTCTTGTACCCCGTGCCTACGGGTGGATAGAAAGTTAATTCGACACTTGCTTCTTTTTCAATCTCATTCACTGTGGTGTCGCATGACTAAGGTTTTCGGTGAAAGGATGGCAAAATGATTTGATATTTCAAATGCTTGGGATTGGCTTCATAATGTTAATATGTTTACCTTAGCTGCTTTGATCTTGTAGAAGCAACGACTGTTCACTCTAACAAACAATGATCATTTATCATCATCTTGGAGTGAGGCCTTTACTCAAGCTACTTAACCCTCGACACGGTAGTGGGTATATCATCGATCCTTGTAGTCCTCACAAGATTAGCTACGATTTGGCTTCTGCAAAGACATTCCAGGTGAGTTAAAGAGAAAACTCCATACGACCTCACTAGATGAAGTGGTTTAACATTGGCAATCATGCATTCGTCCACTACAACAAAATATGAATGTAATGACGCTTGTAAAAGGACGCTATCTGAAAAGCGTCCTAAAAAATCTTTAATGGGACGCTACGTGAAAAGCGTCTTATTATGCCATACATATTAGGACATTTCATTAATAAATAATTATTTTAATAAGTTGGCTACTAAAGTTTTCAGTGTTGGCGGGCCTCGAAAATTCTAATTAATCTTGCCTCCAAAAGAAAACCAGCAGATAAGGTTAGTTATTGGGATGACTCAACAGTAACCGATGGCGTTGTACGCTTTCTTCTTGTTCTTTTTGCAAATTTGTTCCGGTCTCTCTCTCTACTCGTGCTCTTGCAATCTTAGGCCAAATTTCTACCCCTGACCTGCCTTCCAACCTCAAGATCGTCAGCGGGCAACGCCTCCCTCTTTGCTTTGCCATGGCAAAGAGATGAAAAAAATCTGTATCCGGTTCCTCGAGTCTTACTGCGTCAGCTACCGTAAATTAGAGGCTTTAGCCTATAACGCAGCTTAGTTGTGGCAAGGAAGCGAAGAAAAGTATGCTCTCCAGCCGTTTATTTTTGTTTATCGCTAAATTATTTTTTGTCTATCTTGTTTAAGCTGGTGCTATATTTTTCGATTTTATGGGTGATTAATTATTGAAGATTTGTCAATTTGAGGTAACATGAAGTAATTGAAGGTTTGAAGCCTAATTGGATGGTTTTTTACTTGTGAATTGTGGTGTTGTTGTGTCGCCAATCTGGGGGTTAGATTCGCTCTGGGGTATTACCCGATATGGCTAGGATTCTGAGTTGTCCTAATGCATTTGCTGCTATTTAATTTTTGCTGAATCCTTGCATGCAGTTTTTTGTGTCTGTATCTTCATGATGCCTGAACTCCTCCTTCTTACATGACAATTTGGGTCCCCCTCCCCTTACTATCACATATTTTTCTTCCCTCTCCCCCTTGTGCTATGGTTTACCAAATTGAATGGTTTTCCCCCTATCTTGTGTTTGTTTTGTTGTTTGCTTGTCAAGTGCTCGATGTTTTGCTTCCTTGTGGTTGTGAGTTCTTCTTTATGCTGCTTGCTTGGTTTTGATTCATTTTTTCTTTTGTTCGTGGGGTCAACTGTTGTGTTGGTTTTCACTAGAGAGAGAAGTGTTGTTGAGGCTTGATGTTAGACAATAGGTGGGTTAGAGTTTTAACCAGAGAGAAATTAGCGGTGGTCAGTGGAATAGTGCCTTTTGTACTGAACTCTCTTGGTTTTATTTGTACATGCTCTTTCGGTTGATGTTAGACAATAGACATGCTCTAGGTAATGAGTCCTGTATCTAGGTGATGTGTCAAGTTTAAACTGGGATGAACTAGTACTTCAAAGGCATTATAAACCATTGAGTTGAACTTTGAACTTGCAGATCCAGTTTCCTTTCCCCTTTTTTACTTTAGTGGAAATGAAGCAAAAAATTATGATGCCACAGCACAAGATACCACTTTAAAAGTTGCCACTAAATGTGTAGCTAAAACTTCTTATGATACAAAGTATACCAAAAGATAGTTTGTGAGATGTGTAGTGCTTATAGAGAATATTGTTGTACTTTAAAAATGAATCTTTTATCACTGAAGTAGTTGTTTTCCATCACTTGTGGCTTCACATGCTCTAAGGAAGTTGGTACAGGCTACATGTAAGAAATATTACGCTTTGGTTCGTTTAATGAAGGTATCAAGATAAATCTATGATATGCTTCCTAATGAAGGTTTCTGATCTTTCTTTTAATATAGAAAGTTGGGTTAGGCCAAAATCGATTGCCAATGAAACTCTTTGCTGAGTGCCACTTTAAAGAGAAATCAGGATAGGAAGTTATGCACAGTGGAGGCAGCAAGCTTTCTTATCTGCCTAAAACTTTAGACACATATTGAAACTATACTCATAACTTAATTTTTTTGTTGAAAATTTTAAGAAATAAGATTTTTGTCTTGCAGGCACAATGTGTTGCTAGGATGTATGCCTGAAGTGGACATACTTGCCATATTCGTACGAAAAGATGAGCATGGTTGTGTTCGCATGTGAGGGTTATGTGTCTCCTTATCATATCCCTTTGGCGTTCTTGCTCTGCCAACCATCATCCTGGGACGACATTTGCTGAGGCACCTGGTACTCTTCAGGTACGTGAACATGTTTTGAATGGAATCATATATGATGATATATAGTTATTACAATGGAGTACACTGTTAAGATATAGGTGAGAGTAAATGGGTATATTACTTTCTTGAGCTTTTTTTATATGGGTTGGTCTAGAATAGAATGCTTTCAATTTTTTAGGTGGCATAATCTATCAGTGCTAGACATGGTTCAAGTGTTCTTAATGATTAACACATTAATATGTTTCTCTACTTATCATACGAGGGAACAATCTTGTGGATTTGCTGTTTAATTTACTTTGTCGATGTTAGATTGACCCCCGATAAGAAAGTTTGGTTTAACGAAAGAATTGGTTGAGGAATCATCCCCATGTGCTGCTCTTGCTCATATCTCTGGTGTTGCTTAATTTGTGTTCGACCCAACGTGATTTTATGGATAAATTGTTTATAACTTTTTTGAAGATAATGTACTAAGTTATGGTTACATCTTTGTATTTATAGGTGGAACTAGAGAGCATTGGGACGTGATATGACTCGTTCTGTGACCAAGTGGCTAGCTTTTGCCCCATTTGTGTTGCGAGCTATGTTACATGGACTTGGTACGAGTGTCCGGATCGAATACGTGTCCAAGTGTCGGACTCGTCTAATTTTGAAAATGCAGGACACGGGGACACAGCAAAATGTTCATATTTGTTATTGCTTTTTAGTTATTTCGAAGGCAAAAATGTGCTTTATGTGATACATTTGGTTTTCATTGACAACTTGTCTTGTCTCAAAGCAATAACTAATTAAACAAAAGATTATAAGATAGTATCATCATGACATATCTTATGAGATGTGATCCTATACCCATGTCCAAGTGTCGAGTGTCCGACACGAGTACTTCACGCAAACCGAAGAGTCCATGTAACATAGGTTGCGAGGGACATAAATCATTTGTCAATTAGAACTGTAGTAGCTTATAACTTGATATCGAAACAATGAAGTTATATTTTTGTTGAAAATTTTGGATGCTATGTATTTTAATTCAGTTGAAGACTCTTGTCTAATTGTTCATTAGTTGACTACGTTGTTGTGTTAATCTTGCCCTCTGTGCTTTGTTACTTAATAAGGTTTTAGGGTGCTGTAAAGTGAAATTGGTGACAGGTATATCAGTAGAGCACTGATGATATGGATAAATTTTTTTTTCCGAAAAATTCACATGTTGCAACGCTATATGGTGTCACTTAACCTAAAATGTAGAGACTCTTCTTATGGTGCTTGTCGGGTCGCTTTAAAACGCCCCAATAAAGATGTAGCAATGCTACAAGGTGTCCCTATCTGGTTATGATGTAGTCTTGAAGTGCCCATTTTATAGGACGCTTTGTCTCTCCTTATTCGGACCTACTCTTGTTGGGTCACGAAGAGGTGTCACAACATCTTATTGTGATGCCATCTAATGGGGCGACGTTAGGACGTTGTGGATAGCATCCCATCACGAAAAGCGTCCCAATATGTTACCTGTAACGACGCTAGTGCACGTCCTTACAACCCAATTTTGTTGTAGTGGTCTCTTTAGTGGGTCTCAACTCATTATTCCATCTCAATCTACCAAGGCATCTTTTGTCCAATAGAGTACAATTTAGTTAAATTGCTCAGCTTACTCGAAATACTTATTTCATTCCTACTTAAATTTTTACAGCCGTGGGCTTCAAGGCCAAGTACAAAAAGCGGTAAGTCTAAAATTAATTAGGACTACTTTGCAGGCTACCCCACCAGCTCATCACCACCTTCTTGACCTTTACTCGACCGCAAAGACGCTTCCTCCACAGGCCGCGCATGCTCTTTTGCCACCACCTCTGGCCTTTTGCTTCAAGTCTCCCTAATTGGGCGCTGCAAAAAGCTCAGACGACTCTGAACAGGAAGGCTTGTGCACTGTGCTGCCTCCTCGGCCTCAACCCTTCTTTACCAACTTGTGCTCAAATGAGCTCAAGTCCAACTAAGGGAAGGCTGTAGGAACATCAGCCTAACACCCACTATAACCATGAACAAGCGACCGTTTGTCATTATAAGCACGCACGGCATCATAGTCAGGCGATTATTTGAAGGCAAGCACCGCTTGGGAGCAACAATGGTCCTCTAAGCCTTAAAGCGCTCTACAAGTGTAGCTTTGGACTTCTCAAGTCGCTCAACCATCTTCTCAAGGTCGGCTACTTTCTTCTCGACCTTGATTCTCAAGTTATTAGCCACAAGCACTTTTAGCAGCTTCACGACCGCAATCACTTTTTGGCGCTAATCTGAACATGGGCTAGCGCCTACAAAGAAAACAATTAGAATGTGTTGTGACGACGTAAAAATGTAAACCAACGCACTGACCATGGCCATAGTCTGAACCATCTTGTTAGCAGTCGAGATGAGTCATGTTCAGAAAGATGGACGCGGTCCATGGGAATGATCGTTTTGGTTGACCATTCTCAGGCTGTTCGAGCACTGTTAAAGGCAGACTTCTCAGTCGTCATGATCCAGTCTGGACAAGGAGGAACGTTTGACTTGGCTGAACCAGATGGGCCAGCCCTCATAGGTGATGTCCTCTTCTTCGGGGCTTTTTGGGGCCCCTCCTTGGTCCACTTCAGGCCGAGCACAGCTGTCTCCGGCCTTTGTCTCTTGGGTAAGAAACCGGGCCCAACAAACAGAGGCTGATCTTTGGTCTGCGCTGAGCTCTCCCCGCTGTCTTGGCACTCTCTAGATCCCATTGCAAGACAAACAATTAAGAGCATACGAAGGTAAAAGGACGACTTCTAAAGCGCACAAGCAATTACCAGAATTGTGCTCGCCCTCTTCTTCATCCAAGCCTTCATAGTTGAACATGATTCCACACTCACGAAGTTGGTCATTGCTTAAAGGGTATTTAAAGTCTAGGGGCTCGACCGCCTTAAGCCGTTCAATGTCCCCATAGTTCATCACGCCCAAATCTTTATCTTGCAGAGGGTTACACAACCTTGTGTTTAGCTTTTGGCTTCCACTAGTTGGGAATTATTATCCATGCAATCCCTTCTAAAAGCTTGACGAATTGAATTCTATCTTTCCAGTTGTGGTTAAACGACGGTGGATTTAGGAACACGTTGGTGTTGGCCATAGAACGACGACTAAGAAAGTACCGGCCCACTTGTTTTATGATGGTGTATATGGTAAAGAATTTCCTAAACACCGCCAAGGAAAGTTGGTTCACAGTCGACGTGGAGGTGCCACAAGGAATGCAGTCCGAGTCAGATGCCAAGTGTTGTGATGCGGGACACAGCAAGGGCGGAGCAAGGGCAGAGACCAAGGCTTCCCTGGCAGAGACCAAGGCTTCCCGGGCAGAGACCAAGGCTTCCCGGACAGAGCCTGAGGGTGGCAGTGCTGCGAGGACGATGGCGCAGGGTGAATACACGACGACAGTTACAGTCTGATGCTTAGGTCTAGAATCAGGGTCCTGTATGTTTCTCTCTCTAGGATTCTAGAGTGAGAAAGTGGAAATGTTCTGAGAGTGTCCAAGTCTAGAAAATGTTCTCTTGTCCTCCAAATGAATTCTCAAGATCTCTATTTATAGATATTGAGATAATGATGTCACAACCGACACATGGCGCTCCCCGGGAGTGACACATCATCGGGGGGTCCACAGGTGTCGGTGCTCCGCAGACTGTCGGATCGCATATTCACCAGGCCTACCCCGCACAGCGTCGCTCTGTATGTCTGGAAAGACTGGCTCCATAGCGTCGGTGTGGCCAGAGAACCCCTTGACCCAGCTACTAATCCAAGCCTTTGCAGAGTCCCACAGGCCTGGCAGCGGTGGGGAAGACCCGACGCCCAGCTGCCAGGTGGACTAGGTGCGATGCCCTCCGGAGACCTGTTCCCGTCTCAGAGTGACCCAGGGGTCATAGTCCCTAGGGGTGCCGACGCGAGCCCCCAATGTCGGAACACGTAGGCCAGTCACGAAGACACCCTGGGGAGATAGTGTCCCAGAGGAGTCGCCTATCCCGCGGGTGAGTCATTGCGCCGGAGCACTCGGAGCTCGTCAAGGTAGCATCCCGGAGGAGCCGTCTACACTACGGGCCAGGTAGCATCCCGGAGGAGTCGTCTACCTGGCGGAAGGGGAGTTGAAGAGCTCCCTGACGGAGATAATGTCCCTGAGAAATCATCTATTCTGCAGGCCAAGGCAGCATCCCGGAGGAGCCGTCTACCTGGCAAAAGGGGAGTTGTAAAACTCCCTGGCGGAGATAGTGTCCCGGAAGAGTTGCCTATTCCCGCTGTGAGTCCTTGTGCCGGAGCACTCGGAGCGCGTCAAGGTAGCATCCCGGAGGAGCCGTTAACCCGACTGGCCGAGGTAGCATCCCGGAGGAGTCGTCTACTTGGCGGAAGGGGAGTTGAAGAGCTCCCTGGCGGAGATAGTGTCCCGGAAGAGTCGCCTATCCCCGTGGTGAGTCCTTGTGCCAGAGCACTCAGAGTGCATCAAGGTAGTATCCCGGAGGAGCCTTCTACCTGGCGGAATGGGAGTTGAAGAGCTCCCTCGCGGAGATGGTGTCCTGGAGGAGTCGCCTATCCCCGAGTCCTTGTGCCGGAGCACTCGGAGCGCATCATGGTATCATCCCGGAGGAGCCGTCTACCCGACTGGCCGAGGTAGCATCCCGGAGGAGCCATCTACCTGGTGGAAGGGGAGCTGAAGAGCTCCCTAGCAGAGATAGTGTCCCGGAGGAGTCGCCTATCCCCGCGGTATGCTGCACACTCCGGAAGTGGGTTGAAGCATGTTCTACGACCATGGAAAGTTGTGCATGGTGTGGTGAAAGGATGGACCGATGCAAAGAGCATGTTAGTGTGACAGAGAGCCAGGGGTGCGACTGTGTCAGTGGTACGGCGCATGGGCGCGATGGAGTGAGTAAGGTGCCGGGGCACGTCTATCTTAGTGGCACGATGCATGGGGGCGACAGAGTGCGTATGGTGCCAATGGCACTACAGTGTGACAGAGAGCCTTGGGTCATGGCTGTATCAGCGGCGCGGTGCACGGGCGTGGCAGAGTGAGTATGGTGCCGAGGGCACTGTAGAGTGACAGAGAGCCAGGGAGAATGGCTGTATCAGCAGCACGGCGCACTGGCGTGGCGAACTGCGTATGGTGCCGAGGGCACTGTAGTGTGACAGGAAGCCTGAGGGAACGACTATATTAGCAGCGCGGCGCACGGGCGCAGTGGAATGAGTAAGGTGCCGGGGGCACGTCTGTGACGTCCGGGCGAGGGGGTTCGTGGAGTGAATTCCAGGTGACGGGGGTCGCGGAGTGACGTCTGGGAGATGGGGGTTGTGAGTTTCGGGGGATGGGGGTTACAGATTGAGTTCCGGGCGACAGGGGTCGCGGAGTGAGTTTCGGGCGACGGGGGTCACGGAGTGACGTCCGACCCCTTGAAGAGTAGCAAAGATGCTAAATATGGAAGCCAAAGGCCAACCCTTTGGGGGAAGGCCAAGGCCAACCCCAGAGGAAGGCCGAGACCAAGGCCAAGGCCGACCCCACGGGGGAGGCCAAGGCGAGGCCTACCCCAAGGAGAAGGCCAAGGCCGACTTCCTTCGGCAAGCTCCAAGGTGCGCCGACGGGCAAAGTGCGACTGTCAGAGCATGATGAGCAGTCACCCAAGGATGGGCTTCTTGGTGGCGAAGTCACGTAAAAAAAGTGAGAAGTGCACGTGACTTTAGCGTGCACGTTTCGACTGGTTGGAAGTGTTGAATATTGCCTGTTCCTTGTGCGGACGTGTCATGCAAACCCAGTGGACCTTTGGGTGCGACCAGAATAGGTTGGGAACATAAGCCCTCTATGTGTGGTGTGCGCGGAGGGGCAACCCGAGCAGGCACCGCACGCATATTCGCAAGTTCACACTTAGAAGAATATCTGATGTTTGTTGGTTTGAGAGTTGCTGACGTTGTCTCTGAATGACGAAGGTGCACAGTAGGTGGCTCGAGCCACCTCATGCACCACCTACAGAAGCTTGAGTATGGATAGGAGTTGACACAAGGGCATGATGATAGGGCACAGGGACAGGGGCGACGGGGGTCGCGGAGGCAGCGCCCGGGCGAGGGCGACGGGGTTAGTGGTTCGAGTTACCTCACGCACCACCTACCAGGTACATTAATGTCGGGGAACAAAGTCATGAGGGGCCCGACAAGGGCGCGATTGGGCGTCGTGATGCTGGGGCAGTCCACGACGGGCGCGGGTGACGGGGGTTGTAGAGGTAGCGCCCGGGCGACAGCGACGGGGTAAGTGGTTCGAGCTACCTTGCGCACCACCTACCAAGTACATTGATGTCGGGGAACATCCTCATGAGGGGCACGATAAGGGCACGATCTGGAGTCGTGATGCTGGGGCAATCCACGATGGGCAACGGGGGTCACGGAGGCGATGCCCGAGCTACGGTGAGGAGGGTCGCAGAGGCGGTACTCAGGTGACGGAGACGGGGTAAGTGGTTCGAGTTACCTCGCGCACCACTTACCAAGGTTATTTGATGTCGAGGGACATCGTCATGAGGGGCGCGACAAGGGCACGGTCGGGCAACGTGATGCTGGGGCAGTCCACTACTGGCACCGGGGCACTAGCAATGCCATGCTGTCGATGTTGTAAAAAATTTGAAGTGTTGGCCTTGGTTTGGGGGAGGCCAAGGGTATGAGCCAGGGTCGCGAAGGTTGTGGTCGACGGTGTTGACGCGGCCTTGGGTTTGGTGTGGGCGGGCCGAATGATAGATGAAAGGGGATGGCCAAAAGGTGGAGGTCGAAGTTGGCGGGGTAGACTTGGGTGTGGTGACTGAAGTGAAGAGGTTATGGGTATGAAGGGAAATGAGAGATAGAGAGGTGGTTGAAGGTTGGTGGCCATGGTGTGAGGGAGGCCGAAATGGGTGGCTGAAGTTTGGCCGCGGTGGAGAGGAAATGGGTTGGCCTCGGCATGGGAGGAGGGGTCGGCCTCGGCATGGGTGGAGTTGGCCGAAGAGGAGATGGGGAAAGAAGAAAGGAGAAGGGAGAAGAAGAAGGCGCGGCGGCAGCGGGGTTGATACAGCCGGCCAAGGCAGATGTGAGGGCGCGGGGTTACGGTGTGGGGGAAGGGAAGAGAGGGAAGGGGGAAGGGGGCGAGGTTGAGGGGGATGAGGGAGGGGGGCCGAGGCCGAGGGGGCGTGGATGGAGGAAGGGGAAAGAGAAGGGGAAAGGGGGCGGTGCTCAGCAGTGACATGCTTGGTGGGGAGAGAGGAGGGAATGAGGAGGAAGGGGGGAGAGGCCGAGGCTGCCGGAGGGATGGGGGATGGTCGCCGGTGGGGGTGCACCCTGGAGGCTGCCGGCTGAGGCCGAGGGAGGTTGGTGGCGCAAGGTTGGGCGGCGTGAAGAAGGAGAAGGAGAGAAAAAATTAGGGTTTTTTTTTTGTGGGTAAAACGGGTCGGTGGGTCGGTTTGCGGGTAGGGTCAGGTAATGGGGTGATCCAGCATTTTAAGAAGAAAAGAAAGGGGGAGTGGGGGGTCATGCTGCGGGTCGGGTTGGCTTTTCACGGGTGGGTTCTGCCCAACTTGATTTGAATTTTGAAATTCAATTTGAATTTTTTTTTGTGCATCCCTAGGGAGGGAGCCTCCAATGAAAATCTTCACAATGTATACGAAGATATAGAGAGGAGTGAGATGGGGGGAGTGTGAAATTTTTCCATAAGAAAGAGAAAAAAGTTGTGTATGAAGTAGGGAAAGGGTGATGGGGTGTTGGATGGTGAGGGAGGAGAGGAAAATGTGAGAGGGAGAGTGATGAGAGCATGAATATGGGGAGTATGTGGGGAAGATGAAAATTTTGAAATTTTTTTTTAAGTGTCGAATTTTTTTTTTGAGCTCAGACAAGGATGCTAAGGGAGGCCGTTGAGGGTGGTCATCGATGACTGGCTGCGAAAAAAAATGAAATTTTTTTTCTAAGTGTTGGGCTGAGTCAAGGATGGCGAGGGAGACCACTGAGGGTGATCGTCGATGATCGGTCGCGAAAAAATGAAATTTTTTCTAAGTGTTGGGCTGAGTCAAGGATGGCGAGGGAGACCACTGAGGGTGATCGTTGATGACCGGTTACGAAAAAATAAAAAATTTTCTAAGTGTCAAAAAAAAAAGGATGAAGGAATGATACGACCATAGTAGCGTGGCTCGAGCCACCTCGTGCACCACGTACCAAGTCGCTTGTAACGCCCTCGGGAATCCGGATCTCCGCTGCCCCTGAACTCCCTGGTCGTTAACTTATCGGATCATATCAAACCTGTTCACTAGCACATATTCCAAATCATCTAATTCAGCATCAATTCAGATTTCTCAAAAATACTAGACCACAATTGCTTAGCTTAAACTATTACAGCTTAGGTTCTTCGCAATTTAAATTTCTTAAGAACAAATTATCAGTACCAACCCGCGTAGGGGTCTTACTATACAGTGGTGATGGGCTCATCGGAATCTCACTCAGACTCTAAACCATTCCGGAACCTGCTATAGCTTATCATTACCTGCAGAAGGGAGCCAAACGAAGGGTGAGCTTTTGAGAGCCCAGTAAGGTCGTACAAGGACTACCAACAGGATTACAAAATGATTCCAAGAATCCAACTGACAAAGAATTCCAGAATACTTCAAACGGTCAAAAACTCAATGATTCTCAAAAAGATCAAAATTCACAGAAATAGATACCAAAATAGACAATAATACCCATGATGGGTTCCAGAACGATTAATAAAAGATCATCTTCAAAATATAACAGAGTTTTCTCGAGATATTTCAAACGTACACAGATCATCTGCGACAGCTCTTTTCAAAATACACTGAATTTCTCAAGGGATTTCAACCCAAGCACAAATTATTTCAGAGACTACTTTCCAGTCATTACCGTAGCAGTCACGGCAATATACAGAACATAGAAAGTCAAAAATCAATGTTGATCCTGGGCGATTGCAATGCCATGCCGGCACGCTAACAGAGTGTACACATGCATGATGTACTAAAATACTAGTCCACTTAGCTACTAGCCTGCTTTTCCTGCAGGATTCAAACCAGCCTTATTATGCCCTCCCACAGAACAGAAACCCAGGTCAACATAGAAAAATCAACAATATCAATGAGCATTAACATAAGCTCAATCACTGAAATCAATTCAGATTCCAATAACAATAATCATACTGACATAAGTCAGCATTCGAAATTTTCAGAGAAAATCAGAATTTTCAGAAGAAAAATCACAGATAACAACAAAAACGATTAGAATAATTATCGAGTTTTAAGCACAACAATTTGGAAGAATGGATACAGACAATTGTCAAATCTGCTTAGCACACAATAACAGGTGAGCATCACAAGATTTCCAAATAATCGATCCATGTTCAATATTAGGGTTTTCTGGACAAGAATATGTTGATATCAATGCATACTTCAGAGTTCGACATTAGTCATAAGTAATTCAAAGAGTACTTACAAGTATGAGTTATCAAAATAAGGGTTCGGACGGAAGTCCTTACCCAAGGTTCAGATAGAATCCCTTACCTGGATCCGCAGCTAAATTATCCTAACCGGAAGTCTTTAGCTTTAACCTAAACGGAATAATCGAACCATTAGAATACAGCCAACAGAACAAAAGTATAACTTAATACGAACTCACACATGCTCCCAAAATGAACCTCCCCTCATCGGGTATGTAAAATTACTGAAACGCCCATAGGGTGTAAAATTACCAAAATGCCCCTCTCGGACTTAAATTACCAAAATGGTCTCCCCATAAGTAGAATCACTGAAATAAACTTCCCATATGTAAATTTATGCAAAAATACCTTTCTTAGGTCAAATTACCAAAATACCCCTTCGAGGTGGCAAATTACCAAAATACCCCCCGTTACACTTTAATTCTCAAAATGACTTTTTCATAAGCAAAGTCACTAAAATAATCTTATTGTATGTAAATTTACTTCAAAATACCTCTTATAGGTAAAATTACGAAAATACACCTTCGGGGTGGTAAATTACCAAAACACCCCCGGGGGTTTCTGGCACCGAAAAAATCTCAAAAATATCTTAAACTGCTATTTTAAGCATCCCGATATCATTTCTGGCCTAAAAAATATTTTAAAGAATTTTTGCCCGAAAATCCCGAATCGATGTCCAGATCGAGCACTAAAAGGCTAGTTTCGTGAAAAATACCTATCGGCCTTAGAATGGTGTGAAATTTTACAATATGAATAATATCAGTAAAATAGAGTTTTCATAAAAATTTCAGATTAAAATAACTTAGTTTACTAGGTTAATTAATTCGATAAATATCTTTAATCTGTACCCCAATCTAGCACTCTTTAAGGACACCGAAAATTTCCAAACAATTCTAGAGCGTACGTCACATAAAAATATTGGGGGTTACTGTTTTGGACTTTGTCTAATTTTGGTCACAAATATTTATAAAAATTTATGAAAAACTGTTTAAATTAATCTCCTAGCTTTAGCGACCATTACACTATTCAAATCATCACACCTAGTTTTTCACCTAAAACACACACACACACACACACACACTTTTCATCTTCCTCAGCTTTCAGCCAAAGTGCACTCCCTGTTACACCCACACAACTCACGAATTCACACAACAGGACACCTACACTCACTAACACCTTAACCTCCTACCCTAACACACATTAAAACATATTCTAGCCTAATTTACACACACATTCACACCCCATTACACACATTCATAGCTGAAGAACACACACCCCACTGTTACATACCCATCATACACACACTACCATCCAAAGCCACCCTTCAGCCACACCCTCATTCTCACTAAATCTCCTTAATTCTTTTCAAAACACACACATGGTTGCCGCCTAATTCAGTAAATTCCCGATTAATACATACCATTACCACAAATCTACACGCACATGTACACCCCCTGCACACACACAGTAAATGCACACTGTACAATTTCTCTCCACGGCACCCACTCACAACTTATCTCCCACACAATTTCACCCACCGATAATGAACAAATACGTAAAAAAAACATACGCAACTCTCTCCTACCTAACTGCAATTATTCACTAACACAAGAACACACCATAACATGGAACCCCACTGCCCGTAACCCACTGAATTCACCCAAGACACATACACAAAGCTTAAGCTTAAATCCAAAAAGCTAAGAAGAAGAGGCATAAATTACCCTTGAACCTTCTTTCCCAAAGTCATCTTCTCTGTTGTTCTTCTTACTCTGTTTTCTTTCTCCCCGGGCACTGTTCCTCTAATTTGTTTCTTGTTTAAAATTTTTCCAAATTTCTTTTGTTTGAATTTTATCCAATACATTTGTTTAACATAAAATTCCCTGAGTCATCAGATCACATAGTAGGAGGTGGCACCAAGTTAGAGAATTTCCTCCAAAATGTGACACCAAGACACAAAATTTTAAAATTACAAAATAGTCCCTTAAGTTTTTTTTTAAAATTACAAAATAACCCCTAAATTTCGTCTAATTTCATTTAAGCCCCAATAATTTTCTAATCCTTATTAGTTTAACTAGGTATTATTAAAACATACACTGTCACTCATTTTATTATTTTTAGCACCAAAAACATTAATTTACCATTATTCCCCCAAAGTTTTTCCAAAATTTCAAAAATTATATTTTTGCTCCAAAGTTATTTTAAGCTTCCACTCTCTACTACTATCCGAGCATTACTCAAAATTATCACCCGTTTATTTTTGGAACAGTGATGATTATTTTAACCAATTCTCAAAGTTCGGGAAATCATCGCTGCAATGTGAGGTAGATGGGGGTTGGGAAGTGGCGAAGCCCCCAAGAGAGTGGGTGATGGTATCAAGAGTGGTGTCAGTAGGCCTGTGCAAGAGCCCTGTAGCTTGAAAATTTTCTAAGTCTAGAAAATGCAACTTTATTGACAACAAAAGATAGGCAACATGACTTGGTACATGGGAGTTGAGTACATGGAAGTTTGCAAAATGAAGAAAAAAATTACAAGTGTGAAAACGCACTAGGCAGGCTAGGGTTTGGGCAGTTGGTTCAAACGTTCTGGGCTTAGAGTTTGAGCTCGCCAGATGCAATTTTGTTGGCGAAGACGAATTTGAGGCCCCTGCACCACTTGAGACTGTGATCTACTTTTCGATGATAGGGGCAGTAGTTGGGATGGGCTGAGTCTTTCGGAGTAGGTTCAATGTCGGCATTAGGTAGGGTTATAGCATTGTCGTTGATCCATGTCTTGAGGAGAGCTCTGACAGTCTTCAAATCACACGGATATTCCAGGGTAGGCATCAGCTGCCTTCTCTTGTCAGGGCGTCCATCCCTTCCTTAGATCTGACGCTTGCAACTGTTGTCACTGTTACTGGCTACTTCCATTATCGCGGCCAAGGCAATATGAGGTAGGGGTTTTGGGGTCTTTGACGAACCGACCGAGTCATAGGTGCGTCGTGTAGCTTCCTTGAGGTGTCCCTAAGACTGAAGCTGGAGGTTTTTAAGGTAGACCCTGTAGGTGTCCTTCATGTTCTTGATGCAAATGGGTACAAGGGTTTCATCCTTGCTGAAGTCAGTGCATTCCAAGCACTTGTGATGAAATTATGTAACATAGGTGTTGAGATCTTCCCCGTCGTTCTGGCGAATTTCGGCAATGTCAACGATGGTCACATTTTCCGTCTCCTAGTGAAACTTGTCAAGGAAGAGCTGGACCATGTCAGACCAGGAGTGGATAGCACCGTCAGGAATCTGATGATACCAAGAGTAGGCGAGGCCAGTCAGGGACTTGTGAAATTCCTGAAGCTTCAAAGTGTTGTCCTCCCCGTAGTGCTCAAGGGAGCCAGCAAAATGGGTGATGTGCTCGCGGGCATTGCCCTTTTTGCCATTGAACAGGGTGAATGATGGTTGCTTGTACTTGACAGGGTAGAGCTTAGTAGCAAGGCTGCCAGACTAGGGAGCATGGCCTGACAGCTTAGAAGGGGAGTGTGGTAAGGACGATTGCTTGAGACGGCGAAGGATGGCATCAAGGTCATGCTTGGTGACGTACAAAGCATGTGAGGGTTTGTGCCCTATCGGGAGATCCAGGCACTAGAACCCCCAGACAGGGCAACCGGAGGCATCGAAGGGATGAGGATGGTAGAGAAGGGTTAGTGGTGGGGAGCAACTTGCTGGGGTATGGTTTGCATATGGGTAGTGTCAGCGGCTGGAGGTCGGTCGTTGAGCAGGGTCGACTAGAGTAAGCCGGGGGAATGACTTGTGTTTAGGTTTTGGTTGGTTATGTTTGGGTTAGGTTCCATCTCGATTGAGTCGTGAGTCTCTGAAGTGCTGCGAGCAAGGGTAAGGCGTGGCGCCGCAAGCTGAGGTGCCGCGAGGCCTACTGTCGAGGGCCTGAAGGACCAAGGTAGCAGTGGTCGCGACACTGGGACCTGAGTAGTGTCCAAAACTAACCCAGGCCCTGAAGGTTGAATCTGAGGGGGAGGGGCCAACCCTAGAGCTTGGGATGGCAGGGTGGTGAGCTCTAAGGCCTTGAGAAGTCGGCGTTTGTGAAGTCAAGAGTTGGATTGATTTTTGCATTTCTAAGGTGACAACCATGAGAGTAGATTCAGAGTCTTGGAGGTCGGTGATGGTAGGAGTAAGGTCTTGGATTGTGGCATCGACGATCGCGGCCACATTGGGTGCATCCATCGTAAGGGGAGCCTGGAGTTGGTTGTGACTGGTTTCCTCTTGGTCCTCGAGGGGATGCTCCTCTTAGATAGATGGGTTAAGGCTTTGGATGATAGTCCTGGTAGTCCTGCATTGCAGATGCATGGTTTCTTGGGTGTGTCGGGCACGGGATGAACTGCACTGCGATGCTCACCTCCCCAGCTCAGTCGCCAAAATAATGCCAAGGAAAGTGGGTTCGCAGTCGACGTGGAGGTGCCACAAGGAATGCAGTCCGAGTCAGATGCCAAGTGTGGTGATGTGGGACACAGTAAGGGCAGAGATCAAGGGCTTACCAGATAGAGCCTGAGGGTGGCAGTGCTGTGAGGGCGATGGCACAGGGTGAATACACGACGACAGTCACAGTCTGATGCTTTGGTCCAGAGTTATGGTCCTGTATGTTTCTCTCTATAAGATTCTAGATTGAGAAAGTGGAAATGTTCTGAGAGTGTCCAAGTCCAGAAAATGTTCTCTTGTCCTCCAAATGAATTCTCAATACCTCTATTTATAGAGATTGAGATGATGATGTCATAACCAACACATGGTGCTCCCCAAGAGTGACATGTCACTGGGGGGTGCACAGGTGTCGGTGCTCCACGGATTGTCGGATCGCATATTCACCCGGCCTGCCCCGCACAGCGTCGCTCTGTCTGTCTGGAAAGACTGCTTCCCACAGCGTCCGTGTGGCCAGAGACCCCCTTGATCTAGCCACCAATCCAAGCCCTTGCAGAGTCCCACAGGCCTGGCAGCGGAGGGGAAGACCCGATGCCCAGCTGCCAGGTGGACTAGGAGAGATGCCCTCCGAAGTCCTGCTCCCATCTCGGAGTGACTCGGGGGTCATAGTCCCTAGGGGTGCTGAAGCGAGCCCCTAATGCCGAAGCACGTAGGCCAGTCACGAAGACACCCTGGTGGAGATAGTGTCCTGGAGGAGTCACCTATCCCGCTGGTGGGTCCTTGTGCCGGAGCACTCGGAGCTCGTCAAGATAGTATCCTGGAGGAGCTGTCTACCCGACGGGCCAGGTAACATCCCGGAGGAGCTGTCTACCTGGCCGGCTGAGGTAGCATCCCAGAGGAGCCGTCTACCTGGCAGAAGAGGAGTTGAAAAGCTCCCTGGTGGAGCTAGTGTCCCGGAGGAGTCGCCTATCCCCACGGTGAGTCCTTGTGCCAGAGCACTCGGAGCTCGTCATGGTAGCATCCCGGAGGAGCCATCTACCTGGCGGAAAGGGAGTTGAAGAGCTCCCTGGCAGAGAAAGTGTCCCGGAGGAGTCGCCTATTCCCGCGGTGAGTCCTTGTGCAGGAGTAGTAAGAGCGCGTCAAGTTAGCATCCCGGAGGAGCCGTCTACCTGACTGGCAGAGGTAGCATCCCGGAGAAGCTGTCTACTAGGCGGAAGGGGAGTTGAAGAGCTCCCTGGTGGAGATAGTGTCCCCGAGGAGTCGCCTATCCCTGCGGTGTGTTGCACACTCCGGAGAGTGGGCCGAAGCATGTTCCACAACCATGGCAAGGTGCGTATGGTGTGGTGAAAGGATGGACCAATGCAAAGAGCATGGTAGTGTGAAAGAGGGCCAAGAGGCTCTACTCTGTCAGTGGTGCGGCGCATGGGCATGGAGGAGTAAGTAAGGTGAAGGGGAACGTCTGTCTTAGTGGCACGACGCATGGGCGCGACAGAGTGCGTAAGGTGCCAGGGCACTGTAATGTGACAGGGAGCCTGAGGGCATTGTTGTATCCGCAGCGCGGCGCACGGGCGCGGCGGAGTGAATAAGGTGCCTGGGGGCACGTCTGTGACGTCCGGGCGAAGGGGGTCGTGGAATGACTTCAAAGCGACGGGGGTCGCAGAGTGACATCCGGGCGACGGGGGTGAGTGAGTTCCGGGCGACGGGGGTCGCGGAGTGAGTTCCGGGAGACTGGGGTGGCGGAGTGGCTTCCGGGTGACGGGGGTCACGGAGTGACGTCCGACCCCTTGAAGAGTAGAAAATATGCTAAGTATGGAAGCTAAAGGCCAACCCTTTGGGGGAAGGCCAAGGCCAACCATTGGGGGAGGCCAAGGCCAACCCCAGAGGAAGGCCGAGGCCGACCCCCAAGGGAGGCCGAGGCCGAGGCTGACCCCAAGGGGGAGGCCAAGGCCTAGGTCGACCCCAAGGGGGAGGCCAAGGCTGAGGCCGACCCCAAAGGGAAGGCCAAGGCCGACTTCCTTCGGTAAGCGCCAAGGTGCTCCGACGGGCGAAGTACGACGGTCGGAGCATGATGAGCAGTCGCGCAAGGATGAGCTTGTTGGTGGCGAAGTCACGTAGAAAAATTGAGAAGTGCACGTGACTTGAGCGTGCACGTTTTGACCGGTTGGAAGTGTTGAATATTGCCTGTTCCTTGTGCGGACGTGTCATGCAAAATGGAACCCCCAGTGGGCCTTTGGGTGCGACCAGAATAGGTTGGGAATACACCCTAATCCTAGGATCTAGGAAGAGCCGCTGGCACTGGTATGTAAAAAGAGACAAAGCGCCAAGCATGGGGAGACATCTGACCAGATGCCAATGGTGAACAAGTACCCTAAAGCTGTTGTAAAATATATCTACATACACAGCTATTTGGTCTCTAGTGCACACATTGGCCGCCTGTCCTTCACTCAATAACTTCAGTTTAACGTACTTAGGAATTTTTGCAGTGTTCTCTCAGTACCTTGAGATCACAGCTACTCAGCTTGCTTCTAAACGTGCGGGCTTTGAAAGGTTTAGGACTACTAGCCCTCTCGGCTGAAGTCTCCTTTGCAAAGGGCATGCAGGGCTCAATATAAAGTATTATAGGAATCCTTATGTCCGGTACCATGGGGTAAAAGGTTCTTTCCTCTATTCTAGTGCTTCTAGCATCATCACTAGCTTCCGGGAACATGTTCACTACAACTGGATGACATGTTTATGGATCAATACTAATAAGATCCAAGGAATTTGAAAGGCTTAAGGCCTTACTTACGAGAAAGGTGATGTTTTAAGTGTTTGAAGAACTCTGGTGTCTCTTCAAATTCTCTGGGGACTCCTCTTCGAACAGCCTTCTCAAGTAAAGAATCTCTCCTCTTGCTATGAAATGAAGTGACATGAGCGAAAATGAAGGATTCACCCTCTATAGAGAACACTGATTCATTCAACGGTAAGGATCTGGTGACCCTTCGATTAGCTGACACGTGGTGTGATTGCACAAATCCCCTTGTGCATAATGTGCAATACAGGGGCAAGATTACCCTTGTACCCTCCAAATGAAACTTCAGCAAAGCTAAACCCGCTCCTCCAAGGAGTTGCATAAACCTCCGCCGCGAGCCAAGCACCCTTTTCTCAAGGAGTCACGTAACCCTCACAGAGCACCCGTACTCCTTTATCAAGGAGTTGCATAAGCCTCCACCGTAAGCCACATGTTCCTTGTCAAGGAGTTACGTAAGCATCACAAAGGACAAGCTCAAATAGACACAAGCTCTGCTTGTCACGCCGACAAGATGAGCTCCCTTGGACTCTAAGTTCTCTGCTCATCAATGTTAGAAATATGAGCTTCAATGAACTCCAAGTGCTCTGCTCGGCACGCCGAGCAGATGAGCACTCGAAGCTCTCTGCTTGTCAAGCCAAGCAGACGAGCTCCACAGGAGTCTTAAGCTCTTTGCTTGTCACGTCGAGCAGTGGGGCTCCGTTGGACTCTAAGCTCTTTGCTTGTCATGCTGAACATATGAGATCCATTGGAGTCTAAGCTCTCTGCTCGCCACGCCAAGCAGATGAGCTCCGCAGGAGTCTTAAGCTCTATGCTCGTGATGCCAAGCATACGAGCTCTGTTAGACTCTAAGCTCTCTATTTGCCACACCGAGTAGATGAGCTACATATGAGTCTTAAGCTCGTGATGAGCAAATAAGCTATGTTGAACACTAAGCTCTGTGCTTGTCATGTCGAGTAGACAAGCTCTGTTGGAGTCTTAGCTCTCTACTTAACTGGCTAAGTAGACGAGCTCCATTGGACTCTTAGCTCTCTGCCCGGCCGGCCGAACAAAGAAGCTCCTTTGGGTTCTTGCTGATCAGTCGAGTCCCTCAAATGAAACTCTCTGCTCGAGACCAGCCGAGCAGAAGAGCTGCTTCCAAGGCCATCTGCTCGGCAGCCAAGCAAAATAGCTCCTTCAAACACTAAGGACTTTTAGCCACGGACTTTTCCGTCGCTAAAAGTCGAATTTATGTCAAAAAAGACTTTTAGCGACAGACTCCCTGATGCTAAAAGTCCCTTACGAAAAATCCTGTCGCTAAAAGATTAGCAACATAAATTAGTTATCTGTCGGTAAAAATCTACTTTTACCGACGGAAATAAATACTTTTAGCGACGGAATATACCGTCAGTAAAAGTATTTTTCAATTTTTCATAATTTCTGCAAAAAATTGTAAAATGGACTTTTAGAGACAGAAATTTCGTCTCTAAAAGTCCGTCGCTAAACATTCTTAGCCATGGAAATTCGTCCCTATATATATATGTCCATGGCTTAAAAGAGGAGACCTTTAAGCGACGGAAAGTCCGTCACTAAAAGTCTATCCCTAATATTTAAAACCTTTCGTGGCATATTTTTGTAGCTAAAAACCATCTATGATTTCTTTAAAATACTTATGGTGACATAATTTCATCGCTAAAAGTCTACAGCAAAAATTAAAAACAGGCTGTTTTCAATTTTTTTTATCTTTTAAAAACCAAACTTGTTTCCTGTAATTGAATTCACACGAACAATAAAATCAACTAATCCACCGACAATTAACCCTAATCAAATTTCATACACCGTTAATTAACACTCAATACTAACTTTTGCTAAATATAATAGATCACATCCTACTTATTCCGAAATAAAATTACAAGTTTTAGCGAAACGAAAATTACAAAAATGAAACACCTCGGCTAGAGGTTCCACGAAAAATGCTACGAAGATCACTTTACATACATAAATGATAAACTCTCTCTCTCTCTCTCTCTCTCTCTCTCTCTCTCATAACAGCACCAAGAGGACCACACAACACAGAGCTCTTTGAACTGCTACAAACCCCACCACCTGCTCATCCACCCAAAATTTGAATCCAATAAAAAACAACATCATTAACCTAATTGGAACCAAAATTAATTTTCTGATTTGAGATGAAAACCTATAATGCTAATAACCAAACAAGCTCAATAATTAAACAACCTCCCAAGAATTGGAACCCCCAACATTACATTTCAACCTCTCAAAATAGCTAAATAACCAAACAAGCTCAAGATCTATGCATCTTTTAGGTCAAGCATGAATATCTTCAAAAAAAAAAAAACATAGATTTATGCAGAGTAAACATACATATATTGCTAATTGTTAGACAAGAAAACCATGAAGCATGAGGTTAAGTAAATCATGTTCGACCCATAGAATGCCACAAATGGGCATTGTGTGGATTGTGGCATTCTGTGGGACTCGTTGTAAAAAAAAAAAGAAAAAAAACTGGGAAGGCTGGTTATGTTAAGACAGTGGAACAAAAGAAAATAAGGAAGGTTTTAACCGTGTCGTTATAACACGCAATATTTGCAAAATGCTACATCATTTGCATCAAATCTGTACAAGCTCACTTCCCTCTTTTCTAATATGATTTAGTTTGTTCGCACATTAAGTTCATTGTACCCACAATAATCTCTTATCCAATAGCAACAAAAAGAAACAGCTGTAACTAGCTGTTATTTTGAGATATATCAGCCTAACCCAATAAGAAATATAAATTAGTCAATCTGATCCTTGATGTTCTTCAACTGGGCCAAAATTGTATGTTTTCTATCCTCCACCAACCATCATCGGTTAGGTCACAATTTTTGGCTTGAAAATCAAGATGAGGCTACATGTGTTGGATTACTATATGATGCAACATCTGGTAACAACTTTTTTGAAAGCATCACTAAAAGTTGCACTCATTCAACTATTAACAGATACAATTGGGATGATTATTCTAATGCACTTAGGAAAAATATATGTAATGCAGTGTTACAATTAGTTCAAAAAATGGAAAAAAGTAACAAAGGTTGTAATTAATTGGATAATTGACGCACCTTGAATTTGCAGGATCATCAAACCAACTGATTTCTTGGTGCAAAACCTTCTGGAATGACAATGAATGAATTAGTTGTATCAATTTACCATTCGCAATTCCATGAGACTACTTGTATCAATGCAAATGCAAGCTTTCTCACCATCTCCCAAAACACAACTCCACCACTGCCCTGCATACGCATCCATGTGCATTTCAATCATTCCAAATGAGAAGGAAAAAGAAAATGCAATTCAAGTCAAGTGAACCAACACAAAGATCACCCAAATAATGTCAACAGGATTAAGCAAGGGCCAAGACATTCAGGTATTAATGTATCTGAAAGTAATGAACCAAGCTTGGATTTGCAAAAGTCATATAACCAGTCACATTCAAGCCACGTATATTAGAGAAGCCAATGGTGCTCGTCCAAGATGGTACAATGATGAGGGCATATATACATACTAAAAACCCTAGAACAACTAAGTGGCAAGGATACTGGTAAATCAACCTCATTATATAAGTAGCAAAAAGAGGAGCAGAATACCATTTGATGGCGAATTGACAAAAGGGTTGGCCGGTGGAGTCATCGTCGGCAGAGAGACGTTGACCGGTGCCAGTGGAGTCTTGGCCGGTCACTCGGCGCTGTCGATGTCTCTCCGTCGCCAGTCTTCTCTTGAAGCTGGAACAGAAGGAAGAAACTTCTTTAGGCCGATCTTCTATCGACGGACTTGATTCGAGGGGGAGAGAGCCCCCGTGTCCCCGTCCGATTGTCGCCTGTCGGCAAGAGAAAGATGCGAGAGTGAATTAAATGTGTGAGAGAGACGGCCATGGAGAGCCCAATGGCCAGAGGGAGACGGAGTCAGTGAACTGAGTGGGTGGCTTAGGATGTGGAGGTACGATGGCGTGGGAGGTGGGCAGCGAAGCTGTCTGGGTGAGAGAGAGAGAGAGAGAGGAGGAGGAGGAGAAGAGGAAAAGAGAGCAGCGGGGAGAAAGAGCAAAGGTTAGGGTTTTTTTAGTCACATTTAGCGACGGATTCTAGCCTGTCGCTAAAAGTTCGTCATTAAAATTACTTTAAACTTTTTTAAAAAATGAGAAAAATGAGAAATTTTCAAAAAAAATATTTAGCGACAGATTCTTCCGTCGACAATAATCAGTCGTTAAATATCTGTCACCAAAAACTTTTATCGACGTAATTTTCTGTCGGTAAAGGTTTTTAGCGACAGATATTTACCAATGGATAAAAGCTATTTTTAGCGAATGGCTTTTAACGGCGGATAAATCCATCGATAAAAATTATTTTTAGTGACGAATCTAAGTCCGTCGCTAAAGACTGTTTTTCTCGTAGTATAATGCCTTTTACTGGGCCTATTCAAGTAGAACGGCTAACTTCACCTCAGTATTAGGAAGCTAAGTAAATGTGCTATATGGCTCCATTTAAAAGCAGTGTGAGTTTAAAAGCAGTGTGAGTTAGCGCTCAATCTCATTCGGTGCGGATTTTGTCCATTTTCAGGGTCCGAATCCCGATGTTGAAACTAACAATTGCAACTGACATTAACGTTAACCAGCTGCTAACCCACTCGTATCCTTGGCGGACCTAGCTACTTTCCACATTGATTCCCATAACGTGTCACTCGGGTTGGGGGGACCTCTCTGCTCTCCTACAGGAAAAAATACACACATACCACGTGTCACTGGGAAACATCACTAATTGACCCGACCTCTCTGCTCTCCTACAGTCTGATAAGGATTATCCCGTATCCATGTCCCCTTTCTTTGGGATAACCATCAGCTAATTGACTCCTACTAGGAGAAGCTGGTTGTCTCCTAACAAGAGAGCTAGCCCTCCTCTCTCCTACTTAGGCATCGGAGATTCTGCGCGGATTCTCCTCCGGCGTGTCAAAGTAGTCTCCTTTGTGCTGTGCATGCAGTTCTGTTCGCGAGCTTCCTTCGGCCTCTCCAGATTTTGTCCACAACACCTCACACAAATAACGATCAGTGCCAACCCGCACCATGTCTCTGATTCAGGCTTGGGTGAAGTGTGTGGTGGCTGGCTTGCACGAGAGCCATAAGTGTTTACCTTCCATCACATATATAATGTAATGAACGTGGGTGTTAATTAGAATTGCATATTAAACCAATACCCATTCACACATATGTTGGTAAATAAGTTTCACTCTTACTCGATGCAAAACTTATGAGAACATGGTTTCGAAACTCAGTGTAACGGGAAAAATTACTTCATTATCCTTTCGGTACCCATTTCAAGTTCTAAGGGTAGCACACAAACACGTGCGCGCGCGCAGAGAGAGAATGAGAGAGGAAACAATAGTGTTACGGTTCCTATTCCCAAACAAGAAGATAGGATAAAGTAGAGAGAGAGAGAGGAAATAATACTGTTACTGTTCCTATTCTCAGACAAGAAGATAGTATGAAGTATTAAAGTCGTAAAGTGTAGGGTAGTCCTTTGACGCACCACACAAACACGTGCGTGCCCGTGCCGAGATATAGATAGAGGAAATAATACTGTTCCTATTCCTTAAAGTCGTGAAGTGTATGGTAATCTTTTGACGCACCACACAGACACGTGCGCATGAGGAGAGAGAAAGAGAGAGGAAAAAATACTATTACGGTTCCTATTCCCCAACAAGAATATAGGATAAAGTATTAAAGTCGTAAAGTGTAGCGGGACTAATTAGAACTAGTCTTTTCTAAATCTAGAAGAGTTGATTTTGCGCACTAGATCAGGTGTAGCCGGAGTAATTAGAACTAGTCTTTTCAAAATCTAGAAGAGTTGATTTTGCGCACTAGATGATGTTGGGCCGCTCCATGCACAAGTGTGTGTGTGTCGGTGGGTTGGGGTTGTGGGCAGGGCAAAAAAGGTCAAATATGCTGTTCATATCACTAGACAGAAAGGCAACCATGGGTCTCAATTGGCGTACTCACTGTTTGCCACCCAGCCCCCATCTTCTTTTTGCCTCTACTTATTCTCAGTACTATCTTGTAGACTGTAAGCTAATCATGAAGTGCAACAGGAAAAAGGATTAGATTAGATTTTAACCTCCACATCAAGTAGGGCTACAGATAAGTCGAAGCAAGTCGAACCAGACTCCGGTTGGTTTTATGCGTAGAAATTGAGCTTGGGCATGGCAAAGTATATAACGAGCCTGCAACTCATCCCCAATTGCTCACAAGCTCGAAATAGGTTAACTTGCAAATAAGCCCCGGGGTTTACAACTTTTAGCGCATAAAACTCTGATCCTTCGTTTGGTGATTTGAAACCCCAACATTGCGAAAAAAAGGTTGCAATTGGATCTAAAATTAAACTGAAGTTAAAACATCTGAACAAAAGTTAGTGGATCGTTATATGTTAAGAAGCGGTATATATACATCGGATAATTTAGTAAACTCAATATCAGCATGTCACAAAAAATGAGTAGAAGTACCAGAACCAAATTATAGTTTGTACTAATAGTTTCATGACCTACAGTTTCTTGCCTTTCATATCATTCTACAGCGACAAAATAGTTTTTTTCAATTCCCGCTGTTCTTCTGTATTCCGTACATGCAAAGGCAATAATGCTTTATAGTGAGGAAGAAATGAAAGGTGTATATACATAAATGGTGAACGTACATTCTTCATTTCTTCAATAATTCCTTGTCTCACAGATGACAAAATGCTGTATGTTCGTACTTTATTTCTATCCCTAAGCTAATTTTGAGACACAAGTCTAGTAGTATTACTCTGCGTAGGGGTGCAACTTAAGTCGGACAACCTGTGTACAACACGTGCCAGCCTACAAAAATATGACCATGAACTTACTTTTATAGTTACCGGTGGACATAAGCTCAAAATTTTGAGTCCGTCAGAATATAGGCAGTACATGGGCAAAGGTTTCTATAAGCTCGTCCATCCCGTCAAACAATTATATATACGTACTATCAATTGTAACTTATAGTAAATGTAAATCGGTACAGAGAATTATACTAGTTCGGCCCCACCAGCCTACATCCAGTCCCCAAGCACTCCATACAAGGGAGACCTACTCGAACCTTTCACTACCAACTAGCTTTGGGTGCTAGCTCCAACCGCAGTACAGATTTTGAAACCCTTCAAGGTTTCCAACGATTACAAGTGAAAATGAGATTTACAATTGAGATACAACAATACACTCATTTATGAGTAGATATTACAATGAATACAATAAAGCTAAGCTTTCTTAGGTGGGAAGATCTGTAATCTTTCAAGAACAAAACCAAAAAGCTTGCTATTAGATTTCTCAAAGTGTGAACTCACTCAAGAAAGAATAGATGAGAGTGTGATATGATATGAGAGAGCCTTTTTGAAAAGTTAGAGAGAGATTTTCAGAGAGTCAAGAAGATGGTAATAAATGCTCTCAAAGACCCTTTATATACTAGAAGAGAAGATGACCGTTAAAAAGGGTTGACACAAAGTTTATTCGAATGAAATATCAAAGTTGATTCAAATGAAAAACATCTCTGAAGAATTCGGTCGAATGAATCTGAGATCCATTCGAATGAAAAGATAGAGCTGAGAAATGTTGAAGCCACTGAAGGATTAAGTCGAATGGAAACTATTTTTCATTCAAATAAAGTTTTACTTTGAATGAAAACTCTTGGCTTTGACCGAAAATCTTGACTTCGATAGAAAATTTTGGATTCGACCGAAAACTTTTAGATTCGACCGAAAATCTTGGCTTTGACCAAAAACTTTAGCTTCGACCAAAAGTTTTGGCTTCGACCGAAAACTATTTTTGAAACTTGATAAGAAGAACCTGAAGGCTAAATTCGAATGAGAACATTTTTCCTTCGAGTGAAACTTGTTTTGAGAAGAACTTCTTGGTTTGTACTTTACTTGATTTGTCTAGGAGATCTTTAAGAAATACTTAGAAAAGAATTAGATGAAAGATAAAAAGTACTCTAAGTCCAGTTCTAAATCTTCTTCCATGTCCACGTCCAAGTCCAAATCCAATTCCTTGTCCAAGTCCAACAAAAATTCCTTGTATTTGTTTGATTACAATTGATTATGATTGAACCTGAAAATAATTTTAATGACAGTGTTGATTAATGTTAGAGATAATAATTTTGGAATTACCAAAATCAGTCAAGTCAATAATCTCCCCATTTTTTATGATGACAATATTAATATAACACACTCCCCCTGGATTAGATAAACATTCATAAACAAACAACTAATATATGAACTGCATTAATAATAGCAAAAATTTACAAAAAATTACAATGAGTTTTTCTACCCCTTTGTCAAATCAAAAAGATGGATAAACAACCTAAAAAAAATAAGATATCTACGGTCAACGACGAGCACCCTGAGCAGATGAGGAAGAATCTTGAGCTGGAGGAGAAGCGGTGGTGGGGACTTCAAGAACTTCCACTACACGAGGAGAGCGCGACATCAGAGGAATATTATAGGGAAGGTGGGGATTGAAGAACCACTCCCCACTTTTGGTACCGGTGTGATGAGAGGGAAAGATGTCTGAACGAGTGACCAGGAAGCCATTTGCTTGATCAAATATCTGATGGGCCAGGTAGCGGTTCTGTTCAGTCAAAATGCCTGTAGTAAGATAAGCCTGGTGACGATGAGCTTAAAGAGCGGCATCCTGTTGGCGGTGGAAATCATGCTACATGTGAGTCAAACTCTCCAAAATGGTAGTGTAGTTAAAAGGAAGAGAGGTGACTTTGGAAACAAGTTCGTTGAAAAGAATATGAAAATCAATTTGATTGGAGAGGAGCTGAGCTGAGGACTGGTGAAGGGACTGCTAAAGAGAAGAGAGATCATGAAGAAAGGCAGTGTGATTTACAGTGACAGAAGTGGCTAGTGTTGTTTGAGATTCAAGAATTAGTTGGATAGTGTTGGAGAGACGAGAAAGCCATTCAGAGAAGTTAGTGGTGTCGGAAGATAGAAGATCGTCAAAATTTAAGTTTGAAAAATCGGTAAGAGGACTAAAAGGAGGGATAGAGGAGTGAGGTGGTGTGGGCAAAGTGGGTGCAGAAGAAAAAAGATTTATGGGTTGATGAGGTGTGAGAGTGGTAGAGTCGTTGAACAGTGGTTGTACTGAAGGAGAATGGTCAGTCAGTGGTGGTGGCAGAGAAAAGGGGGCAGGGGCAGAGGTAGGAACAGAGTCAGGTGTGCGAGTTGACTCGGAAGGTGCTACGTGCTCAAGAGAATGTGTGTGAGTAACAGGGTCAGTGCAAATGGTAAAACCCGTACGACGAAGGGAAGTCTCACCAATAATATGCTGGCTCGAAATAGAGACACATTCTGAGACGGTAGTTGGGAGAGTTACGTTAAAATATTCAAAACCTTTGGTCAGAAGAAGACCAAAGGGAAAATGAGCAGAAGATTTCTTATTTCGGACATCCATCACAAGCAAGATTATTCCCGCAATGTTTAATGGTGAGCCTCGAATGAAATAGGTAAGAAGGATAGGATCAAGATAGATAAAGGTGGCAAAAGAACCGGAGCGCCTCGAAAGGTTATAACAAAAATAAGGTAGAGGACTCGGTATAAGGGGGAAAGATCACTAAGAGTAGGTTTGCAGGCGTTGAGAAATTGAGGGATTATTAAGTAAAGTCTAAGTTTGTTGGAGAAGGGTAAATGGGATGCTAGTGCACCAAAAGTTTCCAGGAAAGACTATGAGGGAAGACTGGTTAGTGAAACCCAAGATTTGGGCCAAGGTGGTGGCATTTAGGCGAAAGTGGACCCTATTGACGTAGGTGTTAAGATAGGCG
This sequence comes from Escallonia herrerae, assembly GCA_033070095.1. NCBI lineage: Eukaryota > Viridiplantae > Streptophyta > Magnoliopsida > Escalloniales > Escalloniaceae > Escallonia > Escallonia herrerae. The sequence goes on from JAVXUP010001404.1 coordinate 93,310, forward strand.
GAAGTAAGAGAGTTAAAAGTCATATTTGAATAAAACATGCATATTAAATAGGGATAATAAACTGAAGGATGAGATAAAATGGAAGGGCACCCCATTCGCTCAAAGAGCGGTGTGACACCAAGTTGGGTCATAAGGTTCACATCACTAGGTCGACCTGGCACGACCTCCCTACTGACGTAGTTCGTATGATAGTTCACTTGGTCTGCAGTAGATTCAAAAAAATGGGGTATATGGAGAATTTCTCTGGATGAAGAGTATGGACATGTGGGTAAGAGAAAAAGGAGTAGAGGAAGGAGGAGCAGAAGTACCTGAAGAAGATAGAGCAGTGGACGGTTGGTGCGCAAGAGTTGAGGAGATTGAAGAGTTCTGCAACGTGTTGATTGACTTCAGGCTGAGGTGGAATTACTTTTGGCTCGTCATTGTCTGAGGTGGATTGCAAGACAAGATGACGATGACGTTGAGGGCATGTAAATGGATCCATAGGAGGCAAGTGTACTAGAGAGAAAAAAACTGGAGAAGAGGTAAAAAGTTTGAAGGTCAACAGTAAAAAAAGGTAAACAGTGAAAAAGGTGGAAGGGGTATATATAGACGAAGAGATTCATTCGAATGAAAATGGGTTTTCATTTTTCATTTGAATGAAAGAGTATTGAGTCGAATGAGAATCCATTTTCATTTCGACCGAAATGGTCAGAGGCCAAGAACGCATGGTATGGATAAGAGCATTTCATTCGAATGAAAGAGTTTCATTCGAAGGAAAATTTTTTGGTCAAATGAAATCCTTTTCCTTCCATTAAAAAGACTAGAGAAGAAGATCAAAAGAAAGAAGTCAAACAATTAGCTAAGTTCACACATTCCTAAGCGACGATGAAGAGAACAAAAACTAGATTCAGCTAAAGGTTTGGTAAAAATATCTGCAAGTTGATCTTCCAAACTAACTTTCTTGAGTTCAATTAAGCCTTTCTGAATGTTGTCTTGAAGAAAGTGGTGACAAATATCGATGTGTTTAGTGCGAGAGTGTTAAACATGATTTTTACGAATATCAATAGCACTACTACTGTCGCACATGATGGGAATAGTATCTAAGGAAACACCAAAATCTCGTAAGGTTTGACGTATCCAAAGAACTTGAGAACAACAACTTACAGCCGCAACATATTCCTCCTCTGCTGTGGACAGTGCCACAGATGTCTATTTCTTGCTATGCCAAGACACTAGTGCACCACCAAGAAATTGGCAGGTACCACTAGTACTTTTTCGATCTACAAGACATCCGGCATAATCAGAATCGGAGAAATCTACTAGATCTAAGGAAGAATTATGCGAATACCAAAGTCCTAAATTTATCATACCGGACAAGTATTTAAAAGTACGTTTTACGGCGGTAAGATGTGATTTTTTGGGACAGGCTTGAAAACGAGCACAAATGCATATGCTAAACATAATATCAGGTCTAGATGTGGTAAGATAAAGTAAACTACCAATCATACTACGGTAAAATTTTTTATTAACATCTTTACCTTTTTCATCTTTGATTAGATTAACACTTGGAGAGATAGGGGTACCTCTAGGTTTATCATTATCCATACCAAACCTTTTCAAAAGCTCTCGTGTGTACTTGGATTGATTAATGAAGATTCCTTCCTTTGATTGCTTGATTTGGAGTCCAAGGAAAAAAGTAAGTTCTCCCATCATGCTTATCCCGAATTCTCTGTGCATACTTTCAGCACATTCTTGGCACTGATGATCGTTACTAGCTCCAAAAATAATATCATCAACGTAAATTTGAACTATAAGAAAATGCGAATTTAGAGACTTTGTAAAGAGAGTGGTGTCGACTTTGCCACGAGCGAAACCGTAATCAATAAGAAAGCTGCTAAGACGATCATACCAAGCTCGAGGAGCATGTTTAAGACTGTACAAAGCCCTTTTTCAGTTTGAAAACATGATTGGGGTATTTTTCGTTTTCAAAGCTGGAAGGTTGTTTAACAAAAAATTCCTCCTGAATTATCCCATTCAAGAAAGCACTTTTCACGTCCATTTGAAAGAGTTTGAAATTCATGTGACAAGAAAATGCGAAAAGCAATCAGATAGCTTCAAGTTGAGCAACATGAGAGAAAGTTTCATCGAAATCAACCCCTTCAACTTGATTGTATCCTTGAGTTACTAGTCTAGCCTTTGTTTCGAATAATATGGCCATCAGGTTTGTTTCGAAAAACCCACTTAGTGCCAACGACCTTTTGTTGAACAGGAGGCAGGACTAGTGACCAAACATCGCTTCTTTCAAATTGATTTAATTCTTCTTGCATGGCAAGAATCCACCCATCATCTTTTAGAGCCTCAGAAATATTTTTAGGCTCTATTTGAGGAAAAAAAAAGCAAAATCAGCGCATAATAGATTTACCGAAGATCGTGTCGTTATTCCATGCTTAACATTACCGATTACTTGCTCCTTCGGGTGGCTAGAGGAATATTTCTAGCTCTTTGGAAATGGTTGAGTCTCGGCATTTTATTTTTGAGATGACGTTGAGCACTCTCCTTCATTTCCAACTTGTTGTTTAAGTCGAGAGAGAGTTCCTCTTCATAATCACCTGCATGCTTACTTGGTTTTTCAACGTTAGATTTTTCAAATACAACATGCATGGACTCTTCAACAGCAAGAGTCTTACGATTATAAACTCTATATGCTCTACTCTTTAAGGAATAACCAAGAAAAATACCCTCTCACATTTTGCATCGAACTTACCCCAATTCTCACGATTGTTCAAAACGAAACATTTACAACTGAAAACCTTAAATAATCAATTTTAGGTTTTTGATTTGAGAAAAGTTTGTAAGGAGTTTTATCAAGGTTGGTCTGACAAGAACCAAGTTCAATACATACATGAAGTGCTGACGGTTTCGGCCCAAAAATATTTTGGTAAGAAATTTTCATGAAGCACTGTTCTGGCCATCTCTTGAAGAGTACGATTCTTTCTCTCTACAACCCCATTTTGTTGGGGAGTTCGAGGAGCAGAAAACTATGAGCAATACCATTTTGATCATAAAAAAGGAATAAAATCTTTTTCAAATTCACTGCAATGATCACTTCGAATTTTCACAAGTTTCAACTCTTTCTAATTTTGTAGAAGCTTTACAAGGTTTAAGAACTTTTCAAAAACTTCATCCTTATGAGTTAGAGAAAGAACTCAGGTGTATCTTGAAAAATTGTCAACAATGACGAAGGCATAAAATTTTTCACCTAGGCTAGCGTTTCTTTTATGGCCAAAAAGATCTAAATGAAGAAGTTGAAGAGGACGAGAGGTAGAAACAATATTTTGGCTTGAAAAAATGTTTTTGATTGTTTGCCGTATTGGCAGATATCACAAACTTTATCTTTGACAAACTTTAACTTTGGTAAGCCTCTGACAAGTTTTTTTGAAAGTAGTTTCTTGATTAGATCCATGTGCAAATGACCTAATCTATGTTGCCACAACCAAATATCATTATGTTGAACAGAAAGACACACCTCTCGAGAAGAGTCTAATGTATCAAAAGATAGTGTGTAAATGTTACCATCTCACTTACAACCCAGAGTACCTCCATCCGAGGCATGATGGATCAAGCAGCGGTCACCTTCAAAATGGACTTTGTGTCCACTATTGATTAGTTGATTGATACTAATCAAATTAAATTTTAAACCATCAACTAAGACACATTATCAATGGAAATAGTACCATTACCAATTTTACTTTTATCGATGATTTTTTCATTTAAGTTGTCTCCGAAGGTAACAAGACCGCCATCTTTCAGAGTGATATATATGAGAGAATAGTGAAGGATCACCTGCCATATGCCTTGAACATCTGCTATCGAGGATCCATTTGTTTGAATCCACCTTTGCTTTCAAGCATACCTATAACAGATTCTGGTTTTGTTCCTTTAAGTACCCAGACTTTCTTGGGTCCTGAAAGATTAGTTAAACAATATTTTGGCACCCAAACTTGCTTTATTCTCTTTTGACTGACAGACAAAGAATGTTGAATTTTGACTACTTTAAGAGGACAATTTTTTATTAAGTGCCCTTTCTTATTACACATTATACAAAGTGTGAATGGTGAGCAGGAGACTAGATTCTTGTTAAAGAAATTTCTATAATCCTTTTGCTACTTTGAAGGATCATAACCAATCCCACTTTTTTCAAAAACACATCTTTGTCTTTCCAAAAGTATATCCAGGTTCTCTCTTCCTTGTGTAAATTTTGAAAGCGTGAAATTCAGATCTTCGATCTTTTTTTCTAAACTCCTTTTTTTTTGTAAAAATTCTTTCCAGTTGAGATTTTAGAAGCTCGTTTTCCACAGGGTTTTTTTACACTTCTGAGAGACTGAATTTCTGAAGACAAATTAGAATTTTCCTCTTTAGAAGCAATCATATTATTTTTTAAAGAAGCATTTTCAATAATATAAAACTCAATCTTTTCGTCTAATTCCTCGTTTTCGCTAACCAGCTCTTCAACAGTGTTTATCAAAGAAAGGATCTTATTTTTAAGAGCAGCATTTTTGAGTTACAATTTTTCATTATTTTTACTAAGTTCAAGGAAGGCTAATTTAAGCTCATCATAATCAAAATTTTCAGAAGTGATTACCTCTTTTGAGTAATCGTCCTTGGTCATAAAGCACAGCTGAGCAACATCATCTTCTTCACTAATCTCTTTGTCACTTTCCTCATAATCATCCTAAGTTAGCAAAGTTTTTCTTGGTTTGAATTTCTTTTCTTTTGTGTCCCAGCAGCTGCTGCTTGCAGATTTGTTCTTAAGTTGCGGGTAGTACTTCTTGATGTGTCCAGTTCTGCCGCATTCATAGCAAGCATAAGGATTTTCTCTTGCATTCCAATCACCATTGTTTCTTTGATATGACTGAGTTGTCTGAATCCTCCTGATCTTTCCATCTCGCCGGCTCGTAAGGAATTTTTTGAACTTACAAGTGATGAGTGCCATTTCTGGATCAGAGTCATCACTGCTTTCTGCAGGTTCATGAGAGACCTCAACTTTTAGAGCTAAATTCCTCTTCTTCGCAGTGGTCTCTTTCTCGTCATGAATCTTCATTGTGATTTCATGAGTCATTAGAGAACCCACCTATTCCTCCAACTTCAGCACATTCGGGTTGGCTTCTTGAATGGCTGTGAGTTTTGCTTCTTATCTTTTGGGAAGAGATCTAAGAACTTTTCATACGATCTCCTTCTCTGGGAATGATTTTGCCAAGAGCTTGAGTCCATTTATAATGAGAGAAAACTTGGAGCACATCTCATTTATGGACTCATGTTCCTTCATCTTAAAGGCCTCATACTGCTGGACTAACATATTAATCTTAGTCTCCTTTACCTGATTGGTCCTTCGTGAGTAACCTTCAGTAGTCTCCACATTTCTTTAGCCGTCTCACATGCTGAGACTCGATTATACTCATTCATATCAAGGCTACAGCTGATAATGTTCTTTGCTTTGTCGTCCATGGAGAAAAGTTGTGTCCCATGAGCATCCATTTCAAGAATTCCTTTGGGGACCTTGATTCCATCTGGTCCATCCTTCATGGAAATAATAAGACCATTCTCAATAAAAATGATACATGAATGTCCTGCCTCAAAAAATTTCTCATCCGATTTTTCAGTTACTATAATCGTCGCTCTTCAACAAAGGTGGTCTAGTGGTTGTTGAACCTCCTTCCATAATGAGATCTTTAGCTCTTGACTGTTAAGTCACAAAAAAAATACAAGAGCACACGGTTCTGGTACCACTTGTAGGTCCTTAAACACACCTAGAGGGGGTGCATAGGTGTTTTACAGCTTTCAGTATAAATTTAAAAAACAAAATTACAAAGTAATAACATAAATAGTAAATGTAAATCGATACAGAAATTTATACTGATTCAGGCCCATCAGCCTACGTCCAGTCCCCGAGCACTCCACACAAGGGAGATCTACTCGAGCCTTTCACTGACCAGCAAGCTTTGGGTGCTAGCTCAAACTGCAGTACAGATTTCGAAACCCTTCAAATTTTCCAACGACTACAAGTTAAAATGAGATTTACGATTGAGATACAACAATACACTCCTTTATGAATAGATATTATATGAATACAAAAAAGCTAAGCTTTCTTAGATGGGAAGATCTGTAATCTTTCAAGAACAAAATCAAGAAGCATGCTATTAGATTTCTCAAAGTGTGAACTCACTCAAGAAAGAATAGATGAAAGTGTGATATGAGATGAGAGAGCCTTTTTGAGAAGTTAGAGAGAGATTTTCAGAGATTCAAGAAGATGGTAATAAATGCTCTCAAAGTCCCTTTATATACTAGAAGAGAAGATGACCGTTAAAAAGGGTTGACATGAAGTTTTACTCGAATGGAAGATCAAAGTTGATTCGAATGAAAAACATCTCTGAAGAATTCGGTTGAATGAATCTGACATCCATTCGAATGAAAAGATAGAGCTGAGAAATGTTGTAGCCACTGAAGGATTGAGTCGAATGGAAACTACTTTTCATTTCAATGAAAGTTTTACTTCGAATGAAAACTCTTGGCTTCGACAGAAAATCTTGACTTCGACCGAAAATCTTGACTTCGACTAAAAACTTCGGCTTCGACCGAAAATCTTGGCTTTGACCAAAAACTTTAGCTTCGACTGAAAGTTTTGGCTTCAATCGAAAACTTTGAAACTTGATAAGAAGAACTTGAAGGATAACTTCGAATGAGAAAATTTTTCCTTCGACTGAAAACTTGTTTTGAGAAGAACTTTTTGGTTTGTTCTTTACTTGATTTGTCTGGAAGAAATTTAAGAAAGACTTAAGAAAAGAATTACAGCAAAGATAAAAAGTACTCTAAGTGCAGTTCTGAATCTTCTTCCATGCCCACGTCCAAGTCCAAATCCAATTTCTTGTCCAAGTCCAAGTCCAGTCTTTGTCCAGCAAAAATTCCCTGTATTTGTTTGAATGCGATCGATTATGATTGAACTTGAAATTAATCTTAATGACAGTGTTAGACTAATATTAGAGATAGTAATTTTAGAATCATCAAAGTCAATCAAGTCAACAGTACGAATCGTGAGGTGTCGCTTATACCGATGATGCGAAGTTTGCTTTCACCTTCCCAGGTTCCCCGAATAGCTCCATTTGATGCCGCATGACCAAAAGTTGTTCGAACTGGGCTTGCCTCTTGGAACTTTAGTATCAACTTCCTAGTAGAATCAAACGAATGGCTCTTTTCAGCTACTGAAGTTAAGGCTTTGAAACACCGCTGGCCGAACTCAGTTGCCTTACAAAAAAGAGCCTGCAAGAAGTATGAGGCTAATTTCGGCAACTGAAGTTAAGGCTCTTTTCTAGATTTTAACTCTTTTTTTGGTCCTCCACTTGCCAATGTTACCTGTAACTACCTTGAGAATGCTTGAGATCCAAATTTCGGAAATATACGTCAACGGATTATTTTTGACCCAGACGGGTTCTACAGATTACCAAAGACCATTGTATATATCATTTCCAAAGGCATTTGAGCTAACATCATTGGGAAATGAAATGCAGAAACCCTTGGACCACTTTGAATAAGAGGCAAAAGAAACGAGAGGAGATTAATGTGCATTAATTAAACATTCGTGACAATCATATTGGAGTTTTTTTTAATTAATACTGTTTCAAAACTTAATTACTGATATATTACTTTTTGAAACTTATTTACCCGCATATCACATTTTAAAAATCGATGTTTGAAATTACGATTTCGAAGTAGAAATCTCTTTTAAAATGAATAAATTGGTAATTAAATTTTAAATATGTATTAATTAGTGGAAAAAACTCATCATTATGAGACAGAAAAAAAATATTTATTTTGGAACGGATGGGGTTATTTTATATTGAAAATTTTTTTGCCTAGTTGAAGGAATCTTCATCTTACCCCTCCGTATAGTGACAATCTATGGTTGTTAAATATTTTTAATGGCTTTTATTTAGTGAAGCTAAAAAATATTACTAAAAGTTGACACTGTAAGTATTAGCAAAAAAAGTCACTAAAAGTATTTAACGACTATTAATTGTCATTATATATGAGATTAGAAGAAGATTCGTACAATCTAAGTATCAGCCGTATTTTGCTCTATTTTTATTTTGTTGTCGAGATTGCTGAAAATCGATAAAAATGTGCAGGTATTTAGTGAAGAGAACGGAGAACTGCATTCCGACGCTAACTCACTTCTTCTCAAAACGTGGGTTTCCGCTTCTCTTTTGGCCAAATGGAACTCCATATGGAAGTTGAAATCATTTCAGAAGAAACCATCAGACCATCTTCGTCCAAACTTTCTGATCTTACAACCTTGAGACTCTCTCTCTTGGACCAGCTCTCCCCACCCGTTTACATCCCAATTATACTCTACTACCCCATGAATGCTGATGTCCATCTAGAGAAAATCAAACACGTCGCGGCTCGACTCAAGGTTTCTCTCTCAAAAACCCTTTCTCACTTCTTCCCACTCGCTGGAAGGATGAAGGATCGCTTCTCCATCGACTGTAACAACGAGGGAATCCCGTTTCGCCAAGCGAACGTCAGCTGTAACTTTTCCGAGTTCCTCAAAAAACCCAGGACTGACTTGCTAGAAAAGTTTCTTCCGTACCCAATATTTAGCAACGAGCCGGAAAATGCCAAGGTTCATGTCGCTGTCCAGCTTACCGTCTTTGCATCTGGTAGCGGAATTGCCATCGGCGTGTGCTTACTCCACAAGTTGGTCGATGCAGCCAGCATGGCGGCTTTCCTCAAGTGCTGGGCTGCCATTACTCACGATGAGGATGATAAAGCAGCACTAGTATCATCAGATGTTGATTTTGAAGCAGCATCACAACTCTTTACTCCTTCAAAAGAAGTACCAAGTGGTGACCGGTTTCTCCTTAAGGATGAAGATTTGCCGACAAAGGCAGTGAAAGCTGTCCGCAAGAGATTTGTGTTTGATGCCACTGCAATATCCCGCCTAAAAGCCGAAGTGACGAGCGAACTCTTGTCTAACCCTTCCCGTGTTATGGTTGTGTCCGGCTTCATATGGAAGTGCACCATGGCTGCCTCCAAAAACCCAAAATCCCCGTCAGTTTTGACTGTCGCAGTAGACATGCGGCGGCGAATAGTTCCGCCTTTGTCGGCCAATTGCATCGGAAACATGGCCTGGCTGGCAATGGCATCCACCACACCCGGAGAAAAAGATGAGCTGGGCCATCTGGTGTGTTTGATAAGAGCAGCGGTGGCGAAAGTAAACCATGACCACATAAAGAGTGTGCAAGGTGAAACAGGGTTCGCAGCGGTATCCAAGCTTAGGGAGGAATTTAAAGAAATGCAGTGGAGAGGAAGCAGAGGTGGTGGTCCAGACAACACTGTGAATGTAATGAGTAGCTGGTGCGGGTTTGGTTTGAACGAAGTAGACTTTGGATGGGGAAAGCCGATATGGGTTAGTCATGCTGGGGGCCAGGATGACTACTTGGCTGCCAACCTTGTTACCTTAATGGAAAATAGAGTAGCCGGTGAAGAGATTGAAGCATGGATCACCTTGGATGAGCATGAAATGGCCATCCTGGAACACGATCCAGAGTTCCGCTCCTTCGCCTTGTTGAACCCAAGCATCGCTGCTTGAGTAGCTATGAGATGCATATGATTCATTCATTGTCTGAATCTGTCCTTTAGATCGAGACGTGCATTAGTAATTTTCATCAAAGCCCTCAGACACTGAAATTTGTACCACTCAATAATATAAGATCTGGTTGGCCAGTTAAATATTCAACATCCATAAAAGCAGATTCGAGTTCTATGATTTGGACCAAGCCTAATTAATGATTTACGAAACTAGGCCTGAATCCATTGCCATGGGTCAATTATATCACATGTCAGAATCAAGTCAAATTTTGATCAGGAATCATTTCAAGATTACAGGGAACAAAAGTCTTTTCAATTAAAAAAGTTAAAGCCCAAACCATGAATCTTTCATAATTGAGCTCACTCTTTTGCTTATAAATATAGACCTTGGGGTAAAGAAGAAAGACACAGGCTATCGTCTCACACCTTATCCTTCATTTAAAGAATAACACGCAATAACCTAGTGCCGTTATCTAATCGAGCACTTCAAACGAGAATTAATTTCCTCTTGATCTTAATTGAAGAGGAACTCATCTTCAACATCAGTGATTCTACAAGTCAAGGATCGTCACACTTGTTCGGAAAAAATCACGAACTCCTCAATCAAGCATTATTTCGACGATTTTTGAACTGCAAAGATCAAAGAAGAAAAAAAAATTCACATTTCACAATCAAGTTGTTTCAACCATTGGATTGTGATCAAATCAGAGATCGAATCAGAAGATTTACATTTAATCAAGCAGATTCTACCTCTCATCTCTTTCTCTATGGGATTCACAAATAACGTCTGACACATCATTGGCACCAAAGAAAGTGCAACAGACTCAAGCCCGAGGAAAAGCTGTGAAAAGTGCCACCGCGAGAAGCAGTAGTAGCAGCACTTCTATTGGTCCTGTGACTCGAAGCAGGGCCTAGGAAGAGATTGTTACCCCCGCCCGAGGGATGGCACTAGTTCCAAAGCGTACAATTCAAAGAGGCAATCATTTCATTTTGTGAGAGACAACTGACCAGACGCCAAGCTGTACCTATTGAGTAGTCTGACAAAGAATTAGTGAATAAGTACCCTAAAGCCATTGTAAAACATATCTACATACACGGCTATTTGGTCTATGATGCACATATTGGTTGCCTCTCCTTCACTCAGTAACCTTAGCTTAACGTACTCATGAATTTCACAGCGTTCTCTCAATACCTTGAGATCATAGCTACTTTGCTTCTAAGCATGTGGGCGTCGAAAGGTTTGGGACTACTAGCCCTCTCAGAGGGCACGCAGGGCTCGATATAAGGATTAGAGGAATCCTTATGTCTAGTACCATGGGGTCAAAGGTTCTTTCCTCTATTCTAGTGCTTTTAGCATTATCACTAGCATTGGAAACATGTTCAATACTACTCAATGACATGTTTGTGGATCAAAACTAAGAAGATTCAAGAAATTTGAAAAGGGTTGAGGCCTTACTTGGAGAAAAGGGATGTATTAAGTGTTTGAAGAACTTCGATCTCTCTTCAAGTTCCCCACTGACTTCTCTTTGAATAGCCTTCTAGCTCTCAAATTTCTCTCAAGTAAAGAATCTCTCTTCTTGCTATAAAATCAAGTGATATGAGCGAAAATGAAGGATTCATCCTCTTATAGAGGGAACTGATTCATCCAACGGTGAGGATCTAGTGATCCTTTGATTAGCCGACACGTGGTACAATTGCATGAATCCTCTCCTGCACAATGTATGATGCAGCGGGCATGATTACCTTTGTACCCTCCAAATGAAACTCTGGCAAAGACGAGTAGACGCGTTCCTCCAAGGAGTTGCATAAACCTTTACTGCAAGCCAAGCACTCTTTTCTCAAGGAGTTCCGTAAGCCTCGCAGAGCACCCGCACTCTTTTATCAAAGAGTTGCATAAGCCTCCACTGCAAGCCACACGTTCCTTGTTAAGGAATTACATTAGCATCACAGAGGACAAGCTCAAACGGATACAAGCTTTGCTTGTGATGCTCCATTGGACTCTAAGCTCTCTGCTCGTCTGCACAAACAGATGAGCTCCCATAACTCTAAGTGCTCTGCTCGGTACGTATAACACTCATGTATTTTTAACGGATTAATTTTAAAAAAAATAAGAGGCGAATATATTTTTATGATCGATATTTTAGTTAACATGTAGCGACGATATGTAAAGCGATGTTATATAACAAGCCGTTAAATTATTCTAGTGTGTTAATCTATCGTAAATAATTATTTTGGGTCTTTTTGTAATTATAAAAAGTTTTGAGTTAACGTTCAAAAACTACCAAAAGTTAAGGGGTTTTCAATAATTTGCCAGTCTAGGGTTTATATATATAGACACACACACACTTGGAGAGACCAGCTACCTTTAAGTTTTCTCTTCCTCCTTCTGTTACACTGCTGCGAAGGAGAGAGAGAGAGCACAAAAAGAAAGATAGGAAAAAAGAAGCGGATTTTTTCGGCGAGATCTTTTGGGTAAGTCTTCTAGCTAATTTTCTCAGATTTATTTGATTTATATGAGGGTCTGTAAGGGGTAGTTGTCATGGTGTGCGTGATGGGTGTTTTATTGTGTGCATTGGTCTACCATAGGGCTGTTGAAAGAGAAGATTTTAGGGCCGTTTCGGAGACTGCATTTCATGTGTATGTATGGGTGAGTGAGGGGTTGCAATAGCAGCCATGGAAGAGGGAGATTTCAGTGTATGAGAGTGAGTGGTTTTGTATGTTTGTAGATGTGTGATGAGGTTGGAAGAAGAGCTGCAAGGTAGCCATGAGTGTGGGTGTATAAGAAGGGAAGAGAACCCACTGCCGTGAGGCAGTGGTTGTAGTGGGTACAGTAGAGTGTATTGTGAGTGTTTTTTACGGAATGTATGGTTGTGTGAACGAGGGTGTGGGTACACAAGTGGACTACGGTGAAGGCTATGTATGTGTGTGGCAGTGTGTGGGAGGTGAAGGAGGGGCTGCCAAACAGCCCATATATAGGTGTGTGCGTGTGTTTTGTGTGTGTGAAGGTTTAGTGTGTGATAGTGCATGTATGGTGGAGTGAGTGAGTGTTAGTATGTTGTGTGTGTGTGTGCTATATGCTTAAGAATGTGTGTATGTGTGGGTTATGTGGGTTTTGTTTATGTTGTGTGCATGAAGAAAGAATTGAACGGGTGAAAGATGGTAATGGTGTTTGTGTGATGTGTGTAATATATATATATATATATATATATATATATATATATATGTGTGTGTGTGTGTGTGTGTGTGTGTGTGTGTGTGTGTGTGTATGTGTGTGTGGGTGAGCTGAAGTGGGTGCATGTGAGTGTGTTTAACAAAAGGGAAGGGGGAGAAGAGAAAGACACACTGCCATGAGGCAATGAGCGTGCGGAAGTTGTGTGCTTGTTTGTGTATGAGTGTTTTGTGCATGAGTGTATGAGTGTAGGGGTGTGTATTGTGTTTTACAGGTGTGTGTTTTATGTGTGTGAATACGTGTGGGAATTTTGCAAAGAGAAAAGCTACTACCATGAGGCAGTAGCTGTATTTTGTGTGTGTAAATTATAGTAGTGCAGTGTAATGTGTGTGTAAGTGTGCAATATGTGTAAGTGTTATGTATAGTGTGAGTGTGAGTGTGTGTGTGTGTGTGTGTGTGTGTGTGTGCCTTGTGGGTGAGGGTGGGTGGGTGTGTGTGTAACTAATGTGTACATGTGTGTGTGCAAAGTGAATAAAGTGTAAGGGTTGTGAGTTGTCTGTGAAGGAGTAGAGACTGAGTGCAGAGGAGAAAAAGAAGGGAGGAAATACGGATTGAATAACGAGTTGACGTTAAGTTCGACAAATGTATAGGCTAGCGCACGGTTATTCTTAGCATGTAAAACTTTACAATATAGTACCATAGGCCGTATTAGAATTTATGGCAAAATTTCATAATTTTCTGAAATTATATATATTTTTAATATTTTCTGTAAGTTTAGAATTGTAAAATTTTTTGGAGTCTTTAAAACTCATGAAAAAGTTCTGGCAAAATTAAAGTAATGTTGTTATAGTACAAATAAGTCACAATTTAAATTTGATGATTTTTAGAGTCGATTTATTTTCGCATTGTTTTTAGCAAAACGAATAACTTAAAAATAATTTTAATGCCTTTTAAATTTCATTTCTATAATTTTATACATATTTTAAAGTTCTTACAAAAATTATGGAACTTTATTTTCAGCTGGAAGCAATTATGGTTAATTATGGGTTTCTCTTGCATTTAAAAAAATTATTTTAATTCAAAATTTTAGAGAAGTTATATTTTGACTTTCTATAATGTTGTAAGATATGAAAGTGTTTTATTATAATTTATAATAAATTTGGGGTATTGTTAAGCATTAAAGAGTGTGCTAGGTTTTCAATTAGGTTGGCCGTATGGGGGCTCGCTTTGGGTTACGTCGTTTCGGGTTAGGAGTGAGTACATTTTGGATAGTTGATATTAGGTTTATTGCATAAAAATGTAAATTGCTTTCTGATACATGATTTGCCAAATCTAGGTTTACTCAGAGAATTTTGTTGAGGTCGATTTGCATCGCTTAACTTAGATCTAGGTAAGGAATTATATCCGAACCCTATTTCATTACTATGATTTCAAATGCTTATAATAGCAGTTTTACAAACTACATTGAATGTTGATTTTTTATGATTGATATAAAAATGTTTTCAAAATGCCCATGAAACCCAAATTTGAGCCATATATCAATCGTTTGGAGTTCTTGTTCACTCTGATCTATTTATTGATTCCATCATCGTAAAACATTTTGAATTTTATTTATTTCTTCTAAATGCTGACATGAGTTAGTAATCCTGGGAGTTATAAGGATGGTGTGTATTTTTGGCATTATAAAGGTGGTGTGTATTGTTGGCGTTATAAGGATGGTCTGTCGGATGGGTTAAACTAGTACCTAAACGGACTAGTCAGTGTACATATGCATTTGTAAAGCGTATCGAGCACTGTCGGGTTGGCTTTGCTATAATGTACTGCTCATGTTCAATGTTATCCATTTCTATTTTATTATACCTGAAGTGTTTTGAATGACTATTGATTTGAGAGATCAAGATGATACTATATTTATATTGAATTGCTGCGACTTCATCAAAAAACAAAATCCTTTGAAAATATGTTATTTGACTTAAATGTAAAAATTGTTCGAATCGTTTTGATTGTTTTTTTAAATCTTTGATTGAATTTACTGGACTCTCAAAAGCTCACTCTCATTTGACTTCTTTTCTGCAGGTGATAACCAGCATTAGGTGCTTGAGTAAGGATTAGAGCTGAACAAGGAATATTGATTTAAGTTAGTATTGAATATTAGAACCCTTGCATGGGTAAGATTATGTTCAGCATGCCCTGTAGAGAACTTAAATAGCTCTGTTTACCACCATATGTATTAGTGATTGGAGGAAGCGCATTGATGAAGCTCTGACATAAATTTTCATAGTTGGTTATTTGAAATCGAGGTATTTATGTCATTAAGTATTTATTGGTTTAAACGCTCCAGGAGTTCGGGGTTATAATGCTCCGGCAAAGTCTGGTTGTTAAAGCTCCGAATATTTGGGGTGTTACAGCACACCGAGCAGATGAGCTCTGTAGGAATCTTTGCTATTTACTTATCAGGTCGAGCAGATAAGCTCCATTAAACTCTAAGGACTCTGCTCGTCAAGCCGAGCAAACGAGCTCCATAGAGTCTCAAGCTCTTTACTTGTCACGTCGAGCAGCGGCGCTCCTTTAGACTCTAAGTTGGTTGCTCATCACGCTGAACAAACGAGCTCTATTGGAGTCTAAGCTCTCTGCTTGTCACACCGGGCAAATGAGCTCCATAGGAGTCTTAAGCTCTGTGCTCGAAAATGTCGAGCAGACGAGCTCCGTATAAGTCTTAAGTTCATGATGATCAGACAAGCTCTAGTAGACTCTAAGCTCTTCTCGTTACGCCGAGCAGACGAGCTTCGTTAGAGTTTTAGCTCTTTGCTCGACTGGCTGAGTAGACGATTCTGTTGGACTCTTAACTCTTTGCCTGGCCGGCTGAGAACATGAGCTCTTTTGGGTTCTTGCCGATCAGATGAGCCCTTCAAATGGAACTCTCTTCTCAACCAGCCGAGCAAAAGAGTTTCTTCCCAGGCCCTCTGCTTGGCCGCTAAGCAAAATAGCTCCTTCAAATGCCCCTTACTAGGCTTATTCAAGTAGGACAACTCACTTCACCTCAATATTTGGGAGCAGAATAAATGTTCTATATGGCTCCATTTAAAAGCAGTGTGAGTTAGCACTCAATCTCATCTGGTGCGGATTTTTCCCTTTTCTAGGGTCTGAATCCCGATGTTCAAATTAAACTCACATTTTCAACCGACATTAACGTTAGCCAGCGGCTAATCCACTTGTATCCTTGGCAGAGCTAGCACGATCTGGACCGTCCATCCTGAAAGATGGACCGCCCAGATCATGCCTTTTTTTAAAACTGTCAGTAGTTCGCGACACAGTGTCGCGGAAGGCTTATTTTACCTTTTTGCCCCTCCACGCCGTCCGCAATACTGTGTAGCGGACCAGTGAGGGGCCCTCACAAAAAGTCGTCCGCCACACAGTGTGGCGGACGACTTCTAGGCTGACACATGTCAGTACCTGTCCAAGAAAGTCTCCTGTCAAAGCCCCATTCCCCTCGGTAGGTGTCACGTCAACAATGTCCGCAACAGTTCTAAATGCAAAATTATATTTATGGACCTTTATTTCTGCACGTGTCAGAGTTGTCGGCAGCATTTTCAGCTCTTTCAGCAAAAATTCCAACTCTTTCAGAAAAAATTCCAGTTCTTTGAGCAAAATTTTCTTCTCCTTCAGACTCACTTGCTTCCATTTTCAGCTCCCTTCAAGCTTCGACTAACACTTGCTTCAAGCTTCACTCAAGTAAGGTAAGTTTGTGATCTCAAACGTTTTCTGGGTGGATTGACTGATAAAGTATAATTTGTTTTTTTGGACAAAAAAGTATAGATCTTTGTGATGTTCTAGAAATTTGTCACTCTATTCATCAACTTGTGATGTTCTAGAAATTAATTTGTTAACTTTAAACTAATTCATTGTAGTTAATTTTGATTTTTTTGAGGTTCGCTAACTTCGACACATGTATCCTATTTAAATTTGAATTTTTTGAGATATGTTTGTTGTATTTTGGCATGATGAATTTGTCTGTTTATCTTAGTAATTTTAATTTGTTATGTTCAATAAATTTATAATTAGCAAAATGGGAGACACTTTTGAGATTATGTATATGGTATATTTGTCATCCTAAATCTGGTCTATTCGCCAAGATAATTTTGAGATAATATTTTCAGTTGAAAATGTCATTTGATTGTTAAGCGTAGTCTATTTCTACATAGGTCTTGTTTCACAATGTCTGATTTCGTGTCGAGCTCCAACACCCCCGTAGATGCTAGTGATCCGTATCTAGGACGAACCTTTCAAACATTGGAAGAAGCTGAAGAATGTTTTCGAGCGTATTCATTGAGGGTTGGTTTTGGCATTAGAATAAAGACTACAAGAACAAGCAACGTAACGAAAAAGATATGCTCTCGCTTATACGAGTGTCATAGGGGCAGAAACCCAGTGCAAAATGAGACACGCGTAGGCAACGATGACAGTGATGACGAAATAGGATATTCGCGTAGAAGACGGGATTGCTTTGAGCGCACAAATTGCCAGGTCAAGATGTTCGTAAGCTACAAACCCAAGCAAGATCATTGGCTTATTACCAGCCTGGAACTGGCACACAATCACCCGTTAGTAACCCCTTCTAAGGTGAGTCAGATGCATCAACACAAGAAGATGGGTAAGGTCGCGAGGAGCCTAATTCACACAATGAGCAATGCGCGGATTGGACCTACGACATTGTTAATGTTCTTGCTGAACAGGCTGGGGGAATTCAAAATTTAAACTTTAACACGACAGACGTTCGTAACGCGGTCCGAACCCATAGACGAGCCGCGTATGACCTCAATGATGCTCAAGCGACAATGAGCCTATTGAAACGGATGCAGATGGAGGACCCGCAGTTTACCTTCGATTATAAACTTGACGACGAGCATCGAGTTAGCACAATTTTTTGGGTCGACGGTCGTTCGAGGCTAGCTTATAAGCATTTTGGGGATGTCGTGACTTTCGACACCACATACCGTACCAACAAGTACTCGATGCCGTTCGCTCCTTTCACGGGCGTCAATCATCATTATCACTCCATCCTGTTCGGGTTCGCCTTGTTAAGGGACGAGAGCGAGAGTTCTTTTGAATGGTTGTTTAGGGTGTGGCTGGAAGCAATGAACTTCAAAGCACCCAAAGTTATCATCACCGATCAAGATTTGGCAATGAAGAAGGCTATTGCTACCGTCTTCCCAGATACTCGACACAACTTGTGCACTTGGCACATAAGCAACAAATACCCTGAACGTCTGCATCACGTGTACGCAAAGTATCCAGACTTTAAAAGTGCGTTAATAAGTCGTTAACGATTGAGGAATTTGAGGAGAGGTGGGAAAAGCTTGTTGGGATTACTCATTGCAAGACAACGAGTGGCTCCAGCACTTGTACGAGCTCAAAGAGCAATGGATTGGCGTTTACACGAGGAGGCATTTTTCTGCGGGCATGAAAACGACGGGCAGGAGTGAATCTATGAATGCCACGTTCGATAGTTATGTGGGTACAGCTACCAATTTGAAGAGTTTCGTCACATCCGCACAAAAAGCGGTTGCGTCGTTGTTCGTGAAAGAAAGGGCTGCAGACTTTGCAACCACGTACAAGCAAAGGAGAAGGTTGCTTGAGACCCCGCTGGAGCTGAACGGTGCCAAAGTCTATACGAAGGAGATCTTCATGCTATACCAAGTAGAGCTGCAAAAATCGGGCCGATACAGTATAAACAAGGTGGCAGAAAAGTCGTCGCGTGAGTACAAGGTTTATTCGCTCGTGAATGACCTCGTCCCTGAGAAGCTGCGCAGAATTTATACGGTGAGCCACGACACATTGACGGACTCGGTGACATTGTGGGATGAATCTGCGTCGGGCTGGGGCCCCATCTGCTGTACGCGAGCACTCTGTGCCTCGTCATCAGTGGTCAATGACAAAGTGAGACCCACTGGGGAGGAAGTAGCTTGGCGTCCACCCGGCCATGAATAGTCTGTATCCTATCTATATCTTACTTCGTATAGATATATTACAAAGACATTAACACATTAAAAACAAGTCTCGGACACCTCCAGACACGTGTCCGACACCACTCAACGGTGTTCGAAGACATTGATTTATTTTTTAATTGCCGGACACCGTGTCGGACACCTATTGAAGAGGTGCCTGACACCTATTGAAGAGGTGTCCATAAGTATAAAGCTCACATATGTTGTTTCAGTGTCGGCATCAATCGGACGCAGTGTCTGTGTCTGTGCTACCTAACGGGGATCTTAATCTAATTGGGTCCCATACTCCATCAACAATCTCAATTCTTAAATGCTCAATGCAATAAAAATTAATAAAAATCACACATTCAATCCAATTGGGTCCCATCCTCCATCAACAATCTCAATTCTCAAATGCTCAATGCAATAAAAATCACACATTCAATCCAATTGGGTCCCATCCTTCGTCAACAATCTCAATATCTCAAATGCTCAATACACAATTAACAATCAAAATCATCAATTAATAATCTCAATTACTTTAAATGCACAGCTAATAACCTAAAATCATCAATTCATAACTTAAAATCATCGATCAATAATCACAATTGTCAAATGCACAATTAACAACTTAAAATTATCAAACAAATGATAAATGTTGAAATGGAAAAAAAATTGTTCAAAATGCACATATCTGATGCGCTTGAATTATTTCAATCTGGGGTTCGATTCGATTAGGGCAATTAATTTAGGGTTCAATTAGGGGGTTCAGTTACTTCAATTTAGGGTTCAATTAGGGGGTTCTATTAGTTCAATTTAGGGTTCGGTTGAATTTGGGCATTCAATTTAGGGTTCAATTAAGGGGTTCAATTAGTTCAATTTAGGGTTCGATTAGATTAGGGCATTCAATTTAGGGTTCAATTAGTTTAATTTAGAGTTTGATTTGATTAGAGCATTCAATTTATGATTTAATTAGTCTTCAATTACTTCAATTTAGGGTCCAATTAGGAGTTCTATTAGTTCAATTTAGTGGTCGGTTGAATTGGGGCATTCAATTATGGGGTTGAATAAGTTCAATTTAGGGTTCGGTTGGATCAGGGCATTCCATTTAGGGTTCAATTAGGGGTTCAATTAGTTTAATTTAGGGTTCGATTTGATTAAGGCTTTCAATTTAGGGTTTAATTAGGGTTCTTTTAGGGGTTCTATTAGTTCAATTTAGGGTTCGGTTGAATTGGGACATTCAATTTAAGGTTCAGTTAGGAGGTTCAATTAGTTCAATTTAGGATTTGATTGGATTAGGGCATTCAATTTAGGGTTCAATTAGTTTAATTTAGGGTTCGATTCGATTATGGCATTCAATTTATGGTTTAATTAAGGTTCAATTACTTCAATTTAGGGTTCAATTATGATTCAATTACTTCAATTTTGTGTTCGGTTTAATTGGGACATTCAATTTAGGGTTCAATTAGAGGGTTGAATAAGTTCAATTTAGGGTTCGGTTGGATTAGGGCATTCAATTTAAGATTTAATTAGTTTAAATTAGGGTTCGATTCAATTAAGGCATTCAATTTAAGGTTCAATTAGGGGGTTCTATTACTTCAATTTAGGGTTCGGTTGAATTTGGGCATTCAATTTAGGGGGTTCAATTAGTTCAATTTAGGGTTCAATTGGATTAGGCCATTCAATATAGGGTTCAATTAGTTTAATTTAGGGTTCGATTCGATTAGGGCATTCAATTTAAGGTTTAATTAGGGTTCAATTACTTGAATTTTCAGATTCTTTCATCATAGGGATGGTTACTACGAACAGTCGGCTGATTTCTTCATAGATTGTCTCATTATCATAGGTTATGATTTACAGTGATAAGTCCGGAAACTTATTTGGAAATAATTAGACTAAACGGATGCCCAGCAAAATCCCAGCAAAAAAAAGTTAGACTAAATGGATAAATTTGAAAAAGAATTATACAGATTCAATGCAAAATCAAGCATGAGCAGAAAATTATCAAACAAATTTGTAGGGTAGAGAAAATAATTAGGGTGTTGAGAACTTACCTTCTAATGAAGAAGGCACAATAGCCGGCGGTAGTGGCGGGCGGCGGCGTTGGTGGCCCGATGACTGTGGCAGGCTTTTCACGCTGCGGCAGTGGAGGGCTTTTCACGGGGGGTTTGGGGGGGGGGGGGGAGTGCATTAGAGGGCTTTTAACTTGCGGCAGTGGAGGGGTCGCCTTAAAGGAGGATCGCTGGAGGTGGGTCACCGTGGAGGTTGATCGCCAGAGCTCAGAATAGCGCTGGTGATTTTGAGAGAGAGAAATAGGGAAAGAGAAAGAAGAAGATTTGGGTGTTTTAATTGAGGCTTTTAGCAATGTGAACACCTGTCGCTAAAAGGTCGTCAGTAAATTTTACGGACAGAAGTTTTAGCAACGGCACAATTCCGTCGCTAAAACAATTTTATAAAACTATGGACAAAAAATTATTAAGTAAAAAAGTTTTAGTGACAGTAATTCGGCCGCTAAAAGACCGTCGCAAACACACTGTCGACAAAAACTTTTGCCGGCGGTTTACTTCGTTGATAATAAGTTTTTAACGAGTCGTTTTGCATTCCGTCGCAAAAAACACATTTTCTTGTAGTGAATATCCCCTGCAGTTTATTTGCTTTTAATAGTGATCTATTCTATAACTCCCTCGGTCCAGAAAAAAAAATTATGACTATCTTACAAAAATTAATCAGTTTTTCAAATTTGAAAAGATTTTTTAACTGTTTTTACATGTTTACCCATTGTAGATATTTTTTTATTCTACTTCTCTCTCCACATTTAGTCATTCATCAACTCATTTTTCTCTACTGAATCAATTTCGTCCTGTCCCTCTCTCTCTCTTGGAATAGAATGAGAAACTTATAAAATAAGACTTATATCTTAAATAAACGTGTATCAAATATGATCAAATAATTTGGGATGAATGGAGTATAAGTTTCATGTATCTCTTATTTTAGGATTAAAGTACAAAACAAGTCTTTTTCAACTTTTTCTATCTTTAAGTTCCAACGTTGTACAATTTGTCTAAAACCACGCTTAATCTTAATTATACTTTCTTTTTTTACTTTTCAATTAAAAATCTATAGCATAGTCTAAGTTACTCTTGTCCTTCCTTGTTCATCGTAGTAGTAAAAAAAAGACTATTAATTTAGTTGTAGATGTAATTTAGCATATATTTGCCTTAAGATTTTTATTTTTAAAACATACTTTACCTATTCATCTAAAAAGTATATATACATACGTATCTGTGTGTGTCCTTTTGAAATCCATACTACAAAATATATGTGCGAAGTTGATATCAGATAGTGGGAATAAATTAAGTAACTTCAATAATGTTTACAAACCTATATTTTTCACCCTATATATATATATATATATATATATATATATATATATATATATATATATATATATATATATATATATATATATATATATATATATATATATATATATATATATATACGCATTACATTTTTAATATAGATACAAATTAAACAAAAGTTCATCAAGAATAATTTGCAACCCAGATCATTTATTAAATAGAGATATGTATCATCAAAATAAAAAAGAAAAAAAAACATAAAGGTTTTGAGAGTTAAGAAAATTATTGGGTTAATTATATCCATGACCTTGAGGTAGTATGCCCATTAGTTAGAACAAATAACACTTATGTCTGTTGACCGAATGAAAATACTGAAAGGATATAAAGATCAAAATGCCCGTCACTTAGGAATGTAATTCTTCAAATGTCATTCCTCGTCCCTTCATCTCACCAATATAGCCCCACCACCACTACTACCACCATCATCCATTTAGATTTTTGAGCTCCAACTCACACAAAGATAACATATACATGCATCCCACACACGCGTGCACCTATTCACACACATAGACGATATCCACACATACCCACACACACGCCCCTTCCCCCCCCCCCCCCCAAACCGGCCACAACCACAGCCATAATTACATCCTACCATCATTATGTTCTTTAACTTTTTTACTTTTCTTCAGCCTTTTCACCCCAATCAACCACCACGGCTTTCTCATCCTACTCACTTGCAACAAACCATCAGAATTCAACAAACCAAATGAACAGAAATGAAAAATTGAATTTGGGGTTTAAAATTTGGAAGAAGATGTATAAAATTTCTTTTTTGCATCAAATTATTACGCAACACCATGGCAGTTTCCACCATTAACTACCACCAGAGCAGCCTTCCACCATTAACGTTGGCCGGTGCTGCGATGTTGTGGTTAGTGAGGCTGAGCCAGTTTGCCGACTTTCACGCTTAGTACTTGCCGAGGAAGGTGCAGTGACAGGATGGGGGGAGAATTTGGGTTAAAACCCTAATTTGAAAATTTAGGATTTGTAAAATTTTATATTGCATATGCCTTGTAGATACAAAATGAAGGGAGTATCAACATTTAAAAAGTACGTATCAACATAAGAAAACAAATATATTTTTTAACGGATCATTATGGCTTTACCTTTAAAATTTTAATATCATTGACTATAATTCACCCTAACCTCGAGAACATGAGTCCCAAAATTATAAGAATTCACCTAGTCGAACTTGTAGATATTCTGGCTTTACCATTTGTCAATAAATTTAAATTTGTAGTTATATGCAAAAGTTAATAGAGGCAATAGCTTGTGTACCTTAATTTATAGAAAAAAAACATGATAATACCTGGACTTAAGAACGGTTCTCTAAGAAGCAGGGATAATTAAGGTGCTCATTTTATCGATTTTGATGTTGATAAGTTTTAAGGTTATGTTTTGATAAGATTTTCTTTAAAGTGAACAGAGACTTGCTATCATATTTATACTATTGGGCTAGATCCACCCCCACATTTTTGTCACTTAAAGATGCCTTAGTGAACTTTTAATCTCTTTAGTAGCAAATTGTTTATGATTAACCAAAAATATTGTAGTTTAGGCTAACCTTCTTAAAAGTAAAAATACACTTAAGTTTAGTAAACCTTTTATTTCTAAAATGGTATTTTTAATTAAAAAAAATATATAGCCATTTAATCGCTTGAGATTATTTTGTACGCTGGGGCGAGATCGTTACCCGTTTTGGTTAAATTAATAGTCTTTTGTCACTAAAAGATGCATTAATGGACCTCTTTAGCGTCAAAATGTTTAAAGTTAGTCAAAACAGTAGTAATTTAGCCTCATACTAATTTTCTTGTTCTTTATATCCCCTCCTTTAATTATTACGTATCACAATGTAATAAATACCGTTTGCATAGTCATATCAATATCTCTTAATACGTTGTTGATGTGTATGTTACAGATTTGAATTATTCTGCATGTATATAGATTTCAATACAAACATATTAATATATTAAAACTTTTGTAAAGTTAAAGTTTGATTCTAGATATTTAATACGGACATATTGATATAAGGAAGGTATCATAAAACTAGAGTTTTTAGGATTTTCTAAATGTATATGTAATCTTGACTGGGGTTAAATGACTAATTCTTTTTTTCCCTTAAGATGCCCTTTTTAAACTAAAATCTTTAATTGAAACTCTTTTTTCCCATCAAATACTCATTTTGAATTAGAGGGTTGTTAAAAAATAAGAGTCTATTTGACTTCTTTTAGAACATCAAGCATCTTTCCTTAGAATATCCTTATAGGAATATATGTTTTTGCTAGAGTTAAGGGTTTTTTTTTTTTTAGAAAGAAAAAAAAACTTACAAAAACCTATAAAACCACCATTGAACTCTTACTTGTTTTTTTATTATCGAAAAAATTTCTATCAAAATATATTGCTTTCATTCACGTTAAAGCTAAACTACCTCACGCTACGACATCTTCTCCATCAATTTCAATTAATGAAAACAACTTGCAGAGAACAATATTTTCTATAACCTTAAAAAATATAAACATAATATACTTAAACTAAATTGAATATTTTATCAAAAACTTATTCCTTTTTAAATTTTGTATTTCAGATTTGTATGTTAATATGTATGCAACAAATTTTAATTATCGTGCATCTATATATATTTTAATGTAAACATTTTCATACATTAAAACTATCATAAAACTGAAGTTTTATTCTAGATTTCAATTACAGACACATTTGTGTAAGAAAACTATTGTAAAACTCAATTTTCTTTAGAAAATTTAAAATGCATAAGATTTGATTTTTTCATATATTATTGTTCCGAATTATAACTTGAGTTCGTGTCAAGTACATAATCTTATATTTGTATTAGATTTATTGGAATACCCTTATTTCATGACAACATATCTTTCGTATGGTTATTGTCTTTCACTCTTTCTATAATGCATTATATCTCGAGATATTATATATTTACATAATAACATGTTTCACATGGCTACTGTCCACACATATTTTACTCTTATAAAGTGATATGACTAGATGAACCTCAATTAATAAAGACTTTATTTTATTTGGCTCAAATGATTAATAACTTTTTTTAACTGAAAAACTGTCAAGTTTTTTATATATGTAAGAGGTTAAATAACTACATTTTTTTTTCTGAAAATATTCTTTCTAAGTTAAAAAGTTCTCTGAATATTTTGACTTTTTAGATGGTGAGGCTATGTTACTATTGTTTTGACTAACTTTAAACATTTTGACGCTAAAGAGGTTCATTAATATATCTTTTAGTGACAAAAGACTATTAATATAACTAAAACGGATAAGGATCTCGCCCCATCGTACAAAATAATCTCAAGCGATTAAAATGGCTACAAATTTTTTTATTAAAAATATCCTTTTATAAATAAAAGGTTTACTAAACTTAAGTATATTTTTACTTTTAAGAAGGTGAGCCTAAACTATAATATTTTTGGTTAATCATAAATAATTTGCTACTTAAGAGGTTAAAAGTTCACTAATGCATTTGTAAGTGACAAAAATGTGGGCGTGAATCTAGCCCAATTGGATAAATATGATACTAAGTTTATGTTCACCTTTAAACAAAACCTTACCAAAATATAACCTTAAAACTTATCAACATCAAAATTGATAAAAAATGAGCACCTTAAATGTCCCTGCTTCTTAGAAAATCATTCCTAAGTCCACGTATCCTTTTTTTTTTTCTATAAATTAAGGTGCACCAGCTCTTGCCTCTATTAATTTTTGCATATAACTACAAATTTAAATTTATTAACATATGACAAAACCAGAATATTTACAAGTTCGACTAGACCTTCTTTTTTCAACTTTTATGATGAATTTATGTGTTAATTTGTCTTTGGTAAAATAGTTGATTCTTATAATTTTGGGCCTCATGTCCTCGACGTTAGGGTGAATTATAGTCAATATTATTAAATTTTAAAAGGTAAAGCCATATTGATCTTTTAAAAAATATATTTTCTTGCTTATGTCGATACGTACTTTTTTTTAATGTTGATACTCCCTTCATTTTGTATCTATAAGGTATATACAACATAAAATTTACAAATCCTAATTTTTTTAAATTAGGATTTTAACCCAAATTCTCCTCTCATCCCGTCACTGCACTTTCCTCGGCAAGCACTCAGCGTGAAGGTCGGCAAACTGGCTCAGCCTCACTAGCCTATCATCCCAACACCGACAAACGCCAGTGGTGGAAGGCTGCTCTGGTCGTAGTTAATGGTGGCAGCTGTCGTGGTGTTGCATAATAGTTTGATGCAAACAAGTATTTTATACATCTTCTTCCAAATTTTAAAACCCAAATTCAATTTTTCATTTCTGTTCATTTGGTTTGTTGAATTGTATTGGTTTGTTGCAAGTGAGTAGAATGAGAAAGCCGTGACAGTTGATTGTGGTGAGAAGGCTGAACAAAAGCGAAAAAGCTAAAGAACACAATGATGGTGGGATGTGATTGTGGTTGTGGTTGTGGCCGGGGAAGGGGGGAGGGAGGGGGAATAGACGTGTGTGTTTGGGTATGTGTGCATCTCGTCTGTGTGTGTGTGTGTGGATGGATGGGTGCATGCGTGTGTGTGGATGCATGTATATGTTGTCTTTGTGTGTGTTGGAACTCAAAAGTCTAAATGGATGATGGTGGTGGGGCTGTATGAGTGAGATGAAGGGATGATGAATGACATTTGAAGAATTACATTCCTAAGTGACGGGGATTTTGATATTTTCGTCCGAACAACGGACATAAGTGTTATTTGTTTCAACTAATGGACATACTTGTAATTTTACTCTAACCTTAAGGTCATGGATGTAATTAACCCTATAATTTTCTTAACTCTCAAAACCTTATGCCATAGGTATTATGTTTTTTTCTTTTTATTTTAATGATATAGGTCCTTATCTAATGAATGATCTGGGTTACAAATTATTCTTAATGAACTTTTATTGAATTTTATCTATATTAAAACTGTAATGCGTATATATAAATATAGGGTGAAAAATGTAGGTTTGTGAACATTATTGAAGTTATTTAGTTCATTACCACTATCTGATATCAACTTCACACATTTATTTTGTAGTATGGATTTTAAAATGACACACGCAGACACATGTATAAATCCTTTTTAAATGAGTAGGAAAAATTTGTGTTAAAAATAAAAAACTTAAGACAAATACATGCTAAATTACATCTACAACTAAATTAATAGCCTTATTTTACTACTACGATGAACAAGGTCATGCTAGATAAATATAAAAGAGAGTTTTAAAGTACACTATCAAGAGAAACTTAGACTACACTATAGATTTTTTAATTCAAAAGTAGAAAAAAGAAAATATAATTAAGATTAAGCGTCATTTTAGACAAATTGCACTCGCACGTTGGAACTAGGTAATGAATGATACTGAAAATCATAAGTAATTACATTTTGAACTTTAGTAGTGATACTTGCAGGAAAAATGTCAAAACTCTAAAAGTGAATGATAGAAAACTTTAGAAAGATTATTGAAAGCTAGAGCTACTAAACTTGTTACTTAAGCACTTCAGTTTATATACGTGTCCTGATAGATCTCTTGAGCTTGATTGATTCTTGATTTTAAAGATGTAACATTTAAGCTCCTAACTCATTTCATCTTACAAACGTTGTTATACATTTATTAATAATAACTTCTTCGTGTTAGGCACTTTATTTTCAACAATTCTTTTTGATTTGGTTATTGGTCTTTCATAATACAACTTAATTATAATTCAAACTTCTTCTCAATTTCACTGGCTAAACATATATATGCCATCAAAACATAATACATGACAATAGACAACTCCAATATAAATACTTGATATTAATTATCTCTAAAAACTTTTTTCACTTTTATCGCTAAACAATCAAACTTGTAGTGTTTCGTGAAAATTAGATATTCGTGGGAGATGTTTAAGACTAATTGCTACCAGTGTACCTTGGATAACAAGATATAATATGGAACAATAAGAATTCTGTTTTGCGGCAACTTGATGTGACGAGAGAAATAAGTATGATAAATAGTTAAAAATATTGGTGATAATTGGTGTAAAAAATTCGGGTTTGAAAGTAAGACCATGTTTTGTGTAATGAACTTTTCACATTTTGAGTATTTGATTAGTAATTAACAACTGATTTGTTATTACCGTTTAATTATAATAGTCGAATGGATTAATTTTAATTAGTTTTTAACCAAGTTTTAAAATATTCTTATTTTAAATCACTATATATCATGCAAAGCACGTGATCCTTACTAGTATGTATAGATATAGATATAGATATAGATATAGATATAGATAGATAAGTTCATTCTTGCTCGATGTAAAACTTATGAGAATATGGGTTTTGAAACTCAGTGTAACGGGAAAAATTACTCTTATCCTCCATACTGATTTTAAGTTCAAGGGATAGTCCTTGATGCACCACACAAACATGGGGTGCACACGCTGCACGCGCACACACACAGAGAGAGTATACTGTTAACAGATCCTATTCACACATATGTTTGTAAATAAGTTTCACTCTTGCTCGATGTAAAACTTATGAGAATATGGTTTTTGAAACTCCGTGTAACGGGAAAACTTACTCCATTATTTTTTCATTATTGATTTTAAGTTCTAAGGTATAGGGATTGTCCTTTGACGCACCACACAAACACAGGCACGGCCACACACACAGAGAGAGAGAGAGAGAGAGAGAGAAAACAGATCCTATTCCCAAACAAGAAGATAGGATAAAGTATTAAAGTTATAAAGTGTAACCGGACTAATTAGCACTAGTCTTTTCTAAATCTAGAAAAGTTGATTTTGCGCACTAGATGATGTTGGGACGCTCCATGCATTAAGTGTGTGTGTGTGTGTGTGGATGGCAATTAAAGGTAAAATATGCCGTTCGTATCACTAGACAGAAAGGCAACCATGGGTTTCAGTTGGTATATTCCTGCTTGCCACCCAGCCCCCTCCCCTCTTGGGGCCATCTTCTTTATGCCTCTACTTATTCTCAGTACTATCTTGTAGACTCTTATCTCGCCTCTAAGCTAAGCATGAAGTGCAACGGAAAGAGGATCTCTCTCTCACGATATAGCAGAGAATGACATATTTTTACAAGAATTAAGTATCACAATCAATGGCGGGTATAGGATTGACAGTAGAGGTGGTCAAAATATATAGTGTAAGACTTTAGAATATTGTAGTGGTCAATGACTATTTTATTAGACCTTAAACCTTATAAGGAACTTTTAGCTAAAAAGTAGCGCGAAAAGATTATTTCTCCCAATACCAAGGTGTTCAGTTGAACACCTTGACACGAGGGTTGATCTAGCCTATGATCCATTCTGTTCATGGAAACATTTTGAGGACGTTTGGAGATTAGATTCTTTATAAGCACCTTATACAACTTTTGTTAAAAAAAGGCCTCAAAGCTCGTAGAGATGAAAATAGAATTCAGTCTCTCTTTCAACCTCAATACCGATTTCTTTAACCTCATGATCAAGTAGGGCTACAGGTAAGTCAAAGAAAGGATAGCTTTTCCCTAACCAGACTCGGGTGGGTTTTATGCCAAAAAATTGAGCTTGGCTATTGCCAAGCCTAAAACAAACCTGCAGCTCATTCCCAGTCTCTCACCAGCTCGAAATAGGGTAACTTGCAAGTAACCCCCTGGGGTTCACAACTTTTTAACAAATAGAACTCTGACCTTTCATTTTGGTGCTTTAAAAACTTTAACATTACCGGCGCGGGGGGGGGGGGGGGGGGGGGGGAGTCGCAATTGAATCCAAAAATGAACTTACGTCAAAGTAGCGTGACCTATGCTTTATTGACTTTCATATCAGTCTACAGCAACAAAAGAATTTTTTTCATTTCGAATTTTCTTCTGTATTTGGTATATGCAAAGGCCATAATATTAACGAGTACTCTACCCTTTCTTACATGTTTTCCTTCTCCCAGTACATATTGACGAAGAAATGAATGGTGTATATGCATAAAAAATGAACGGTACATTCTTCATTTCCTCAATAATTCCTTGTATCACTGATGACGAAAGCTGTATGTTCATACTTTATTTCTATTCCTAAGCTAATCCTGAGAGACAAGTCTAGCAGCATTATTGTGCGAGAGACATCCACTCTTGATTAAGATACACTTGAACCACCTAGTTGATGTGATCTTTCACTAAGACTCCATGAACCAACCATATTCCCTCTATTGTAGTAATGTCATTATATGGCATTTTCTACAAGCTTTGGAGATCGTATGTCATCAGATAGTTTGGTAGGCATTAAACTAGTCAGAATTAAAGTGAAGAAGCTTCTCTACACACTTAAACTACGATAAAGCCACCAAAACACAAATTTTGAATTAGAAAAACTGTATATGTAGCTACACATATATGGAGAGTTGGGTGCTGTAATGTTGCAGAGGGGTTTGAATACATGATTATGATCACTATATCTCTCGCTTTAATACCTGAGTTACGATACTGCGGGCAACTAAACAGCCATGGCTAAGCAAATGGCAGTGGAACATGATGTAAACTATAGAAGTGACACAAGTGCAAACACATGGAAACAAGAACAATGGAAGAATAAGCATAAAAGCAAACACAAAGTTCTCCAAGCATAAAGCTAACATAAACAAAGTTGGACCCGAAAAATCTCAAATTTTGCAAAAAAACTAAAGGAAGAAGAAAAGGAGGACTCTACCATCTACGTTCAACTGTTTAAAGTGCTTCGATATACAAGCCAGTGTCATGCTGCTTCGATATGCAAGCCAGTCTCATGCTAAGCTTGACTTGAACTAAGAGTAGTGTTGTGGCCAAAATTAGGGTTTCCATGCTGAAGCCCACACTACAGCTTCGTCTTTCCATGTCAAGTAGATTCCTGACGAGTCATCTCCTTGCGTTAACACATGTGACCACCCGGTTCGGTACCTCTTCAACAGTGCCTTCACGTCGTCAACACAATCGTCGCTAAATCCAACTGGCGAGAAAACCTCCTTGAGCCTCTCAGACCACTGGCTTCCTCTTTCCCTTCTCTCGCAGTCTCCGTCGTGGCCCTTTTCGTCTTCGCAGGCCAAAACCCTAACCATGCTTCTCGAGCACTCCCTCTCCAACATAAGTCTTTCGTTACTTGTTGGGATGAAGCTCTCCTCTAGCATTTCAAAGTACAAAGTGTAGAATCTAAGACACTCTTCAAAGCACTTCACAAAGTCAGTCTTGGAGCTAGAAAAATCGGCTTCTTCTTCAACAACTGTCACAACTCGTGGCTGAAGTGAGCTGAGCATCCTAACCACATCACCTCTTTCCTCTACTTCGATTTTTCTTAAGGCTCCAATACAATTCACAGCTATAGCTTCATCTTCTTGAACACCTAGTGCTTCTTTAGTGAGCTCTCCCAAGCTTTTCAATCCACTTACAACATTAAATTCAAAGGGAACTCCCATTAGCCTCGCGAACTTCTCCATTCTTTGTGATATCTCCTTCATGACCGATCTTACTATGGATGCAGTCACCACAACGGTGAGCTTTAGATGTGGTGTCTCATCATTCCTCGTAGCCAAGGCTTCTAGCAAAGTAGGCCATTGGGTACAAAGGGTGTCGCTTATGTCGATGATGTGAAGTTTGCTTTCACCTTCCAAGGATTCCAAAATAGCTCCATTTGATGCCACATGACCAAAAGTTGTCCAAGGGCTTACCTCTTGGAACTTTAATATCAACTTCCTAGCAGAATCAAACGAATGGCTCTTTTCAGCTACCGAAGTTAAGGTTTTGAAACACCGCTGGCCGGATTCAGTTGCCTTACAAAAGAGAGCCTGCAAGAAGTAAGAGGCTAATTTCTGATCACAGTCTCCGTAAGGGGAGGCAAGCTCGTTTAACATCCATAGAAGGTGATGGATCTTAGTTGAGTCCTTCTCGGAGATCGCTCGTGCACATTCCCTGAGTAGCTTTGAAGCCCATTTTCCATCTCCACAAGGCTCACCCGAGTCTGATGACCGGCTTGTCGATGTGTGGCTACTTTGAGGCTGGTTGGTGCTTTGCATCTCTAGCTGATAATGACCATTGCTCTGATTGTTGGGGTAGCGTGCTTCTTTTGGGGTGAAGAGAGTTCTTTCCATGTATTATCGAAGAGCCCCCTTGACCACCTGGCACCTTTGCAGGCGCAAACCCATTCTATTTTCAGGTTAGGATGCAAAAGTAGGCAATTTACACAAAACCTATGAATTGGAAACCTTTGCATTATTGTATTTTAGGGTCATTGTCATGCTATGGTATCATTTATTGGTTTCATATGAACATAAACATTTTATATATGTTGTGTTATGGATATTATACACACACATGATATGTAAATTGAGCCATGCTGCAGTGCCAAGCAGGCTGTCCTCCACAACATAAGGATTATAAAAGCAAAAACAAAGGATACACCCGGTGCATAGTTTCAAAAGGCAGACGAACACGGTCCATATAAGTACATATCTGGCACAGTCTAAAGGTACACTACCCCACTGCGAGCTGTAATCAAGTCCATGCTGCAACAATAGGGGTAATCCGTACATCTGACCCTCCTCAAATCCTCGGATTGAAACTTCATGCACCGGACCAAACTCCTCCGAGAGCAAAATTTCTGCCACTCAACCCTGTACGTATATAATAGGCAACGGTCACTTAGCCTTATCGATTAGATCGCTGAGAGATGTTATTTTTCCGTTCCTTTTTTGTTTGGATTTTACAGAATCTAATTAGTTAGAATATCGACTAAATCATTTACTCCTTTTATAGTGTCAATAACTAGACTGGCACGGAATTTAAATGCACCTGAGAAGGAACAACCAGCAAGACAAAGGTATGATTCCAAAATCGCTATGTCAATGTCATCAGAATTTATTATTAGATGGAGTTTGGCCAGGACTAAAACATTTATTCCTAGAGATAAAGATATCTACACTGGAATCTCCATTGTTTAATGGCAACTAAGTAATGCACAAGGGAAATAACAAACACGGTATAATCTCTTCTCAGCGAAAGAAAACAAGTAGATGATGATAAAATCAACATTGTCTGCAATAAACATTAATTGATAACCTTCACTTAACTGGATTTCTCCAATCCTTGACAGAATTTTTACCCTTTCCCATATCTTCCCTCCAGGCTCCAGCAGCTAACTTTAAACCTTTGTATTTATGTGAACGTACTATTCTTGTTACTGATGCCGTCTACTTCCTTTGTAACTGACAGGAAGGAGTTCATGCTGAGAAGTTAATACTTGTTTAGTTGTACTTTTGGTTCATGTAGTCCACCAGGCAATTAAACCCCGTACTGATCTTTAGCAACGCTTTTATACTGGCCTTACAAATACTTCTATTACGCAAGCTCGTAAACTATAATAGAAGAAAAAAGTTAGATGACCTTAAGCGACGCTTTTATGTGGGCGCATAATTAGTATTCTTATATATCACGCACTTATAAATTATAATGTAAGAGAAGAGTTCATGGCTTTAATAATCGTCCAACCCTTTGTTGAACAAAGCGTGAATGAGAGCAGGAGCAGGTGCGAGGTTCCGTAACAGGTGTGAGTAGTGTAATAGATTTTTGGGTGGGAGTGAGAGCCGGTGCAAGATTCAGGAGAGGGATTCCGGGGAAGGAACGTCACCAGAATTGGTGAATCCTGCAACTAACTGTAATCATCAAGGTTATGCAGCATTTAGAACTACTTCGGATTCTCAGATGTTATCTCAAACTCTTTAGCTTGCAATGTAGATACTACAACTCAGATTTAAACTAATAAAATAGCAAGATATATAACCATAAACATTCACCAACTGGTTCTGTTACGGACAGAAAGAAATAATCAAACGACAATGTGTCGTTTGTTATGTTCTTAGCTTATGATATGATACTCCAATATCATTTTAAACAATCTTAGCATCATCATCTTGACTTGACCCTTAATCTAAATGTACGAACAGGTGATTATAGTTGTTGCAAAGCGCAAAATATTTGTCCTTTCACTTGGTGTATTATGGATTATCCCCCATTAAAGAACCCAGTAAACCACTTCAGGATGAAACATCCTGTCAAGTAAACAGGAGTCATGCAGGCTAACGGGTGTTATTTTAACTACAAACACAAAATCCCAGGCTCTTACTGTGCATGCGGTTAAGGTTAGTTACTATTTTAGTGTAGCTTGTGGCCAAAAAGAAAAAATGGTACAGTCAAACATATGAATTGCTGCATTTTCAGCGTGAAAAACCTAAATTTTGCTCGAGAAGTTATCCTTGGGATTGATTCTGCAATATGCCAAAGGTTGTAGTGAGTTGAGTTGGTTCTAGGTGTTGTTTGATTTTATAGAGTAAGTGTTGCACGAACTGCAACAAACACTCCCCACATATGAAAGATGATGCGTGTCATCTGACAAAAACAGAATTGAAGAAGTAAAAAAGTAGGTTTTAATTGCTTAACATGGTATGGTATCCTTGTCATGAAAAAGATTTGTCTTTCATAAAACCTCCAAATTACTCCCCATATTGTTATCATGGGAAAATGAACAAGGAGGGAGGAAGAAAAAACACCCTTCAATAGAGCTAGCAAACATGTTCAATCGTGTAGAAAAGGTAAAGAGAAAGATAACTACACTATTGAGCATTTTATAAACTAGCGAAAACTTTAAAAAGACTACCCTGCAAAAAAAACAGAAAAGCAATTCTGCATGAACTATGAGAGTTATAAGATAATCTAGAATTAAAATAACTAAGAATAGGAAACTTACATATTAATATACTATCTAACAAATCAAATGCCTTCTCAGATACAAATCAACAGTGTAACAGAAACTGACATATTTGGTGGCTGCTGGTACTTTAGATTATTGCATGTATCAATGTTTCTACTATCTAACCAAAAAAAAAGCCAAAAATACAGCTGTAATATATGAAATGTTTAAAACAATGCATAAAATATATAATATTTTCCACAGAAAATGCTCCTAAAGCAAGCCACAATAAACAAAAGGAAAGATATGGAAGGTGGACAAACCAAAACTGAAGGGAATCCAAATTAGTTTATTCCACACTAAAAAATTGCTGATCGACTACAGAACAAAAGCATGAAGCTCCTGTTTATCCATCCAATCATTGTAGAAGCCTTGAAGCCTCGATCAGCTTCCTTCCCCTCTCTTTATATACTTTGTTAAAGAGGGTCTTTTTTCGATGATTCCATTCAAGTGGTCCACCTTTTTGCAGCACATCTCGTCTGTATGTGTCTCTTATGCATCACACTGCATATATATATACGTACATATAGAAGAAGTGGTGTGCAGGGCCTACAATGTGATAATCTCGGACGAACAGTTCGAATTATTGTGAAATTGGCCTGCCAAACCATGAATGATTAGTTGCTTATTATACCTGAATCCTACTAACATGATTACACACTAGAATTAGAGGCGGCGCTTTGCTTTTATTGTAAATTGGCCTGCCAAATCATGAATGATTAGTTGCTTATTATACCTGAATCCAACTAACATGATTATACACTAGAATTAGAGGCGGCCCATTGCTTTTATCTGGTACGTACAAAGATAAATCAAGCTCATTAGTTCTTGACAATAGGACACTAAGACATTTAGTTCTTCTAGGGCTAAAATACAACTAAAAGCTGTTCAATTTGTACAATTTGTCCTGACCTAGAAACTTTCATTTGAGGTCAGTTAAATTGAACTCATCATGAACACGAACGCAGCTTGTCATCTTTATAACTTAAACAAAGAATGTATGATAAATTTTAACACTCGTTTAGTTGCAAGAAGTTGACTTCAATGGTGGAAGTTCAAGTGCCCAATGTTTTTTTTCTCCCATCGCCTCGGCCCTCAACCCAAGCCCCTCCACAGCCCTGGGCAACACGTATGAACTGATCAATACGCTTTAGTACTTCCAAGTGGAAAACCAAGCAACCTGCGTAGGCCATCGGGAACATGAAAAGAAATGAGTCAAGATCAAGTACTCCAACCCTGGGCAACCTCAACCCAATCGTCATATCATTTTGGTAATTGGACAAGGAACAGAAAATCTAAGGAGTGATATGACATGTCTCGCCACAAGAAGAAGCACATACAACTTTGACATGGCAACACCGGTAATAGGTGTTTCCACTACGGCATATGATAATTTAGAGGGAACAAACTTTGGCTCCTACCCGAGTTATAGAAATCTTCCTTCAATCCTGTATATAGTGACAATTAATAGTCAATAAATATTTCTAGTGCCTTTTCTTCTAACACCTTCAACGACAATTATTAGCAACATTTTTTTAACGTCACTAAATAAAAGTCACTAAAAATATTTACAAATAATTTATTGTTGCTATAAAGGTGATAGGAGGAAGATTCCTCCAACCAGGGTTATAGTCAAAAAATTTCCATTTAGAGGTGTCAAAGAATAGAGCTCTATTGCCCCTGTAAACAAATTGTTACTAATCGAAAAAGGGTTACTCCGGTGGTGGAAATATGATTCACGTTCACTTGTAATCTGCTTTTAACTATATAGCAGATTATTTTTTATTTTTTACTTTCGATTGGACGGTAGGAAATATCATCTGGCCAGCCTATAAGTCAACCAACTATATTTTTCTTTCGAATGATGCTCCCAAGATTTGAACCAGAAAGTCAATGAAGGGAGCAAACCTCCTTGACCATCAGACCAACAATTTGAGATTTCCATGTTGTAGATTAAACTTGTCAACCTGTTTAATAAACGCTAGTTTAGCATTTTTGGACAGATGATGTAAACACTGGCTCAATATACGTACAGCCTGTAGTCAAATTAAATTGATTACACCAAAACTCGCACAGAATTGCTAATAAAGTGTGAAACCAAAAAGATAACCCTAGAGGGGGGTGAATAGGGTTTTAAGACTACTTTAAAAAATAACAAGTAAATACTATAAACTTAGAAAGGATAAGTATAACACTTGAAAACTACAAACAACAAACCTGAAACACAATATCTCAAGTAAGCAAACAAGCCAATCTCAACACAAATGTAAAACGATAATGTAAGGAGAGAAGGGTTTAGAGATACTTGACAAGGAGATTTAAATGGTTCGGCTTGATATACCCTCAAGCCTACGTCCACCCCTTCAAGGAAGTCCCTTGAAAGGCCCTAGAATCCACTAGTATGATCTTTCTTACGGGTCAAGATCGAACATCTTACAATCCCTTGATGCTATGCCCACATCAAGAACAAGCTTTGACAATCCCAAAGCTCCAAAGCTTGACAACCCCAAGCTTTGATACAAGAAACTTTAGATGAAGAAATGTGTACAAGATTTCACTCTCAAGAAGTAGATGAGTACAACTTTAAGCTCTAGAACAAGAGAGATGAGTGTATGATGACTTATGAAAGTGTATATCTCTCAAAAGTAAGCTCACAATAAATGCTCTCTTGAAATGGATGAGAAAACAATGAAAACCAAGAGAGATTGAACAACTGCTTTGATCTTTGAGAATATGCACGATAAGAAGGCTTTGAATGCAATTGATGAATCAAAACTATGCCCAAGATGAGTATTTATAGAGGTGGGAATGAATATGACCGTTTGGAATTAGGTGAAGCATTAAATGCGCTAAACGGTAAATACAGTCGACTGCAATGTGCCATTACAGTCGACTGTAATCCTAAAAGTAGCCGTTGGAAATTCAAATTTCCAACTTGCAGTCTACTGCATTCCAATACAGTCGACTGTAATAGGCTACTGGAAGTATTGCAGTCGACTGCAATGTAATGCAGTCGACTGTAATACCTCACTGCCCAACATGCAGTCGACTGCATTCCAGAAAATGCAGTTTCCTTGTTTTCAAAGAATGAAAAACTTTTATGCATGCAAGGGAAACCTATGGGCAAGTTCTAGGTTACAGTAATCGAAGCGATCATCTCTCTATGTCTAGTTACAAAGAACGGAAATTAAGCATTGTAAAATTCAATTAAAAATTCCTTCTTTGATGCGTTCCGTTGAGAGTCTTTGACCGTGTTGCTCGTCTAGTAGTCTATTTGCATGAGTATGAGATTGTTCCTATTGCTTCATCAACTCAATGCATGTTAGACAACATAAACATCAATGTTGGTTATCATCAAAACCAAATATAATCCTAAGTTAAATACCCGTAGGGTTAACAATCTCTCCTTTTTTTTATGATGGCAAACATTGATTCAAATGATATGAGATATATAAGATAATGAACGCAAAGAAGCATGACAATCTCAATTATAAGCCATAAGGGGTCATGAGAAGAAATCATGACAAAAAGCTCCCCCTATCTTAAACAATATAAGGCTCCCCCTAACTCAAGTAATATATGCTCATATCAAATCCACACAAGTATGAATCAACAATATTTTCTCCCCCTTTTGACATCATTGAAAAAAAATCAAGGGTGTGTGTGAAAGTGACCAACTTATGTATACATCCATGAATAATCAATATAGTCAACAAGGGCATTCAAACAAGAAAACATAACTACTTGAATACCCATCAAAAGGTGTACCAAGCACATTTTACAAAAATAGCACATTAAAAAGAAGTGTAAAGAATTTAGAAATATAAGTGTGAAAATCAATAAAGACAAATGAGATTAAATGAATATCCACAAAATCAATAATTTTGGAAAGAGAAAAATCAACCAAAGCATGCTAGAAGCATATTAAATAATGTTCAAGCATGTGAAGTGCAACTTGCATGATTATGCACAGGAGATATAACATTTAGTCACACAGGTGAAGACATGCCAAGTTCTCTTCTAAGAGCGGTAAACCTCTTCGAATCTAAAGGTTTAGTGAAGATATCCGCTAATTGGTGATTTGTGTCCACAAAATCTAGAACAATATCACCTTTTTGCACATGATCACGGATAAAATGGTGTTTGATTTCTATGTGCTTAGTGCGTGAATGTTGGATGGGATTTTTGCTCAAGTCAATGGCACTAGTGTTATCGCATAAGATAGGTATGTGATCATACTTGAGTCCAAAATCCAAAAGGGTTTGTTTCATCCAAAGAATTTGTGCACAACAAGCACCAACCGCCACATATTCGGCTTCGGTAGTAGAGAGTGCAACCGAATTTTGCTTCTTGGAACTCCAAGAAACAAGTGAGTGTCCTAGGAATTGACAACCGCCACTAGTGCTTTTCCGCTCGGTTTTACAACCGGCATAGTCGGCATCAGAGTAACCAACTAGGTCAAAAAATGACGTGTTCCTAGGAAACCATAACCCTAAGTCGTGAGTGCCTTTGAGATATCTAAGAATTCTCTTGACGGCAATCAAATGAGATTCCTTAGGACAAGCTTGAAATCTAGCTCATAAACAAACACTAAACATTATATCGGGTCTACTTGCGGTAAGGTAAAGGAGTGATCCGATCATACCTCGATAGCGCTTAATATCAACATCCTTACCCTTTTCATCTTTATCGAGCTTTAATGATGAGCTCATTGGAGTGTCAAATGCATTTAATTTTTCCATGTCAAATCTCTTTAGTAGCTCTTTGGTGTATTTGGCTTGGTTGATAAAGATTCCATCCTTGCTTTGTTTGATTTGCAATCCAAGGAAGAAGTTGAGTTCTCCCATCATGCTCATTTCAAACTCTTTACTCATACAAGAGGCAAACTCTTCGCACAGGGATCCATTAGTAGCACCAAATATAATATCATCAACATAAATTTGTACCAACAATAAGTCTTTGCCCTTAGATTTTATAAAAAGAGTGGTGTCAAGTTTTTCTCTTAAAAAATCATTTTCTAAAAGAAAACTACTTAGCCTTTCATACCAAGCTCTAGGAGATTGTTTTAAACCATAAAGAGCTTTGCTAAGCTTGAAAACATGGTTTGAAAATTTTTCATGTTCAAAGCCGGGAGGTTGAGCCACATAAACCTCCTCCGAAATAAAATCATTTAGAAAAGCACTCTTGACATCCATTTGAAAGAGTTTAAAATCTTTATAGTAAGCAAAAGCTAAAAGCATTCTAATAGATTCAAGTCTAGCTACCGGTGCATAAGTTTCATCAAAATCAATTCCTTCCTCTTGGTTATAACCTTGGGCCACTAATCTAGCCTTGTTTCTAACCACGATTCCGGATTCATCAAGTTTGTTTCTAAATATCCATTTTGTGCCTATAATCCTATAGTTTTGAGGTTTAGGCACAAGGGTCCAAACTTGATTTCTTTCAAATTAAACTAGCTCTTCTTGCATAGCAAGCATCCAAGATTCATGATGTAGAGCTTCGGAGAAGTTCTTCGGTTCAATTTGGAAAAGAAACGCTAAATTAATATGTTGTTGAAGAGAGCGTCGAGTTCTCGCCCCACTCGAAGGATTACCTAAGATTTGATCGCTTGGATGATCCTTTTTGTAAGTCCAATCTTTTGGTAATGCTTGAGAGTTGTCCTAGTTTGAAACATCATTGCTTGCTTCCTTGTCTTCCTCTTGAGAGCTTGATTGTTGTTCTTCTTGAACAATTTCTTTGGGGTTGTCTTGTAATGTATCACTTATATCCAAAGTTCTCATGTCATTGCCCATATCATCTACATTGACAATGTTAGTCCTCTGAAGAAAAGGATTAGTCTCATCAAAGGTAACATTTATGGATTCTTCTACAACCAAAGTACTCTTATTATAGACTCTATAAGCCATACTATTATTAGAGTAACCAAGAAAAATACCCTCATATGTTTTGGAATCAAATTTGCTAAGGTGATCCTTAGTATTTAAAATAAAGCATTTGCAACCAAAGACTCTAAAAAAGCTCACCTTAGGTTTCTTATCATTAAAAAGCTCATAGGGGGTTTTTAACAAAAATTTTTGCAAGATAACTCTATTGAGAACAAAACAAGCACAATTGACCGCCTCCACCCAAAAGTACTTAGGTAAACCATATTCGTTAAGCATTGTTCTTTCCGCTTCTTGCAAAGACCTATTCTTTCTTTCGG
The DNA here is from genome assembly GCA_033070095.1 of Escallonia herrerae. NCBI lineage: Eukaryota > Viridiplantae > Streptophyta > Magnoliopsida > Escalloniales > Escalloniaceae > Escallonia > Escallonia herrerae. The sequence goes on from JAVXUP010001404.1 coordinate 134,500, forward strand.
CAACACCATTTTGTTGAGGAGTTCTAGGAGCCAAAAAATTATGTGATATCCCAAAGTCATCACACAAGGCTCCTATTTTTGAATTTTCAAATTCTCTACTATGATCACTTCGAATGTTGGTTATCAAATATCCTTTTTGATTTTGAACACGTTTTGCAAATGAAGTGAACACATTTAGAAGATTCATCTTTGGTAGCCAAAAAGAAAGTCCAAGTATAGCGAGAATAGTCATCAACAATAACAAAACAATATGATTTGCCACCAAGACTAGTAGTGGGGATTAGTCCAAATAGATCCATATGAAGTAATTGCAAGGGTCTAGAAGTAGATACCATTTTCTTTGGTTTGTGAGAGACTTTCTTTTACTTACCCATTTGACAAGCATCACATACTTTGTCTTTCTCAAACTTGATCTTCGGGAGTCCCCTCACAAGTTCTTTGCTTGAAATATCCTTCAAATGCTCCATATGCATGTGTCCAAGTCTTCGATGCCAAAGCCAAGATGTCTCACTAATAGCACTAAGACACTTGACATCTTGGTTAGCTAGATCATTCAATTGAATAGAATAAACATTGTCATCTCTATTTCCTACCAAAATAGTTTCATTATTCTTCAAGGATTGTATAGTGCAATGAGAAGCCTCAAAGATTACTCTAAAACCTTTATCACTAAATTGACTAATACTTAGCAAATTATGTTTCAAACCTTCAACATATAACACATTCTCAATTGAATGCGGTTCCTTACCTATAGTTCCTTTACCTTTGATTTTTCCTTGTGCATTGTCACCAAATGTCACTTTTCCTCCTTCTATAAGATCGATTGAGGTGAAAAGAGATATGTTGTCAATCATATGTCTTGAGCATCCACTATCAAGAATCTACTTCTTGCTACTAGATTTTGCTTTGAGACATACCTATAAACACAAATCAAGTAGTGACTTTTGGTACCCATATTTTCTTGGGTCCTTGGGTGTTAGTCTTACATTTGTAATCTTGACCTTTCACAACCCACATCTTCTTTCTACCTCTAACATAAACAATTCTACAAGGACAATAATTAGTCGTATGCCTTTCTTGTTGCACCAACCACAATGTGTAAATGGTGTGCAATAATTCTTTGGTTGTTTTGAATGAGTATTCAACCTAGCTTGTTGTTGAAAGATTTTAGGAGGCAAGGCCAAGGGATCTAATCCAAGACCACCTTTGTTTAGGCCAAATCTTTGGCGTCCAAGCATGACATCCAAATTGTTTTGACCATCAACAAATTTTTGAAGACATTTTTTCAAATCACAAATCTCAAGTTTTAAATCTTCATTTTGTTTTTCCAAAGCCAAAGTTTTGCAAGAGATTTGTTTCGAGCTAGGAGTGTTAGCAATTAATTCAACCAAGTCATTATTCACATGTTTTACATATAAATGGTTGGAAATGCAATCATTCTTGGCATGCAATTCATTATTTTCCACTCTCACCTTCTCAATTTGCTTATTAGCTTCAAGGAATTTTTTTGATAAAATAATATTTTTCTTAAAAATTTTCTTGGATTCCTCATATAGGCTATCATAAGCATCTTCGAAGCTTTCACTATCACTATCACTACCGGAAGAAGAGCTTACCTCATTATTTTCCATGAAGCACACATTTGCTTGTTCATTCTTCTCATCATCTTCATCACTTGAATCCAAGTCACTCCATGTTGGAGTATGTTCCGCATTCATTGCGTTTTCTTTCTCTTTGTTCTCTTTCTTAGAGAGTTGTCTTCTTTTAACTCTTTCCCAAACATCTCTTCTTTCCTTCTTTTCTCTTTTGTATATAGGACAATCCATCTTCATGTGTCCCGGCTTGTGGCATTTGTAGCAAAGCTTTTCTTCGTTGCTAGCATTTTGTTGCCTTCTCCCACCATTCCTTCTAAACCTCATGAACTTCTTGAAGTTCTTTGCAATCATTGCAACATCCTCTTCATCATCACTTAACTCAAGGTTTGAAGATGAAGCTTTAAGGGCAATTGATGTAGGCTTCTTCTTGACGTCTTCTTGATCAAAGTCTTGATTTGCATTTCGTACGTCATAAGTGAGCACATCAATTCATCAAGAGGAAAGATATTAAGATTCTTCGATTCTTGGATGGCGGTGATCTTTGCATCCCAAGCTCTTTGTAAGGACCTAATCACCTTTCTTACAAGATCACCATTAGTGAATTCCTTGCTCAATTGCTTCAAAGGGTTTACAATGTTAGTGAAACGAGTATTCATATCCGTAACGGATTCATTTGGAAGCATATGGAATAACTCATAATCTCTAAACAATAAGTTCATCTTGGAATCTCTAAGAAGTGAAGTTCCTTCATGCGTAACTTGTAGATTATCCCAAATACTCTTAGCGGAATTATACATAATGACTCTATTGAGTTCATTAGTGTCTAAAGCACAAACAAGACAATTTTTCGCTCTAGCATTCATACAAATCATCTTCTTATCATGATCACTATATTCCGATTTCAATTTAGGCTCCTCAACCTTGTCAACCACCTTTATCGGAACGAATGGGCCATTCTCAACAATATCCCACATCTCATAGTCTTGAGACTCTAAGTAGATTTTCATCTTAACTTTCCACACACTATAATTGGTCCCATTAAACAATGGAGGCATAGTGGTAGAACTACCATCCATTCCCCCAACGTAAGCCATGATTGTTTAACTCTCTTGGAGTTACCTAATATCTCAAGAGCCGAGGCTCTATACCAATTGAAACCAAAAAGATAACCCTAGAAGGGGGGGTGAATAGGGTTTTAAGACTACTTTAAAAATAACAAGTAAATGCTATAAACTTAGAAAGGATAAGTATAACACTTGAAAAGCTACAAACAACAAACCTGAAACACAATATCTCAAGTAAGCAAACAAGCCAATCTCAACACAAATGTAAAACGATAATGTAAGGAGATAAGGGTTTAGAGATTCTTGACAAGGAGATTTAAATGGTTCGGCTTGATATACCCTCAAGCCTACGTCCACCCCTTCAAGGAAGTCCCTTGAAAGGCCCTAGAATCTACTAGTATGATCTTTCTTACGGGTCAAGATCGAACCTCTTACAATCCCTTGATGCTATGCCCACATCAAGAACAAGCTTTGACAATCCCAAAGCTCCAAAGCTTGACAACCCCAAGCTTTGATACAAGAAACTTTAGATGAAGAAATGTGTACAAGATTTCACTCTCAAGAAGTAGATGAATACAACTTTAAGCTCTAGAACAAGAGAGATGAGTGTATGATGACTTATGAAAGTGTATATCTCTTAAAAGTAAGCTCACAATAAATGCTCTCTTGAAATGGATAAGAAAACAATGAAAACCAAGAGAGATTGAACAATTACTTTGATCTTTGAGAATATGCAAGATAAGAAGGCTTTGAATGCAATTGATGAATCAAAACTATGCCCAAGATGAGTATTTATAGAGGTGGAAATGAATATGACCGTTTGGAACTAGGTGAAGCATTAAATGCTCTATCAACTGCAATGTGCCATTACAGTCGACTGTAATCCCAAAAGTAGCCGTTGGAAATTCCAATTTCCAACTTGCATCGACTGCATTCCAATACAGTCGACTGTAATAGGCTACTGGAAGTATTGCAATCGACTGCAATGTAATGCAGTCGACTGTAGTACCTCACTGCCCAACATGCAGTCGACTGTAGTACATCACTGCCCAACATGCAGTCGACTGCATTCCAAAAAATGCAATTTCCTTGTTTTCAAATAATGAAAAACTTTTATGCATGCAAGAAAAACATATGGGCAAGTTCTAGGTTACAGTAATCGAAGCGATCATCTCTCTATGTCTAGTTACAAAGAACGGAAATTAAGCATTGTAAAATTCAATCGACAAATTCCTTCTTTGATGCGTTCCATTGAGAGTCTTTGACCGTGTTGCTCGTCTAGTAGTCCGTTTGCATGAGTATGAGATTGTTCTTATTGCTTCATCAACTCAATGCATGTTAGACAACATAAACATCAATGTTGGTTATCATCAAAACCAAATATAATTCTAAATTAAATAACCGTAGGGTTAACAAAGTGTATTACTACTTCTTTCATTGTACAAGGAAGAGATCATAAAGTAACTACTAGGGCATGATTCAAATGAGACGACACATAAATACAAGAAAAAGTAAGCTGATTTACGCATTTCTAAGATGTAGAAGTTAATGAGAAGATTAGAGATATAAGAGCTTATCTAGCTACAAGTATACTTCTGTTTTGTTTTTTGGTATTACTTATCGGATAGGATTGTCATCCGTTATTAGGTTTATATGGTGATGTAATCCCAGAAGTTAGGGATGTTAGCCTCGCTTATTTTGTATTAGTATATATTTATGATCATTTAAAAAAAAGTATATTAGTAATTATTGAAGTGAAACAGGAAGGAACATCTTTAGCCTGTGCGGCAAATATGTGCCCTCAAGCATCTTTCAAAGAGACAGCCGACACTGATTTTGATGGCTGAGACAAAGCGTAATCAAATGCAATCTCTGGCCTTAACAACGTTCTTGTTGGCAATGGTTCGAGGTAACAACGTCCGTAACCTTTGTTGAGGTTATTTTTGTCTGACCCCCCAATGCATAGGATCGGAAGACTAGGGCTGGTCAAACAAAGTGGCCTGTAAAAGATATTTGTATGGCTCATCAAGTGAAATTGAGGTGTTCAACAAAAACATAAAGCTAGCCCTTTCAGGTCCAATCTCTAGCGTCAATCAAAAACAAAACAAAACAAAACAAAGTGGCCGGCAAAAATATACGTTTGCAGCCGTCATCCTGCCCAATAAAATCTCTGTTTTTTTTTTTCTATAAACCATTGATCATTACTGACTAAAGAACATCCCGAAGACGAAAGCACTACCTGAGGTAGCTTTCTTTGCTTGGTGTGCCTTCCTGGAAGACATTCCGAGTGTGGACAATTTGAAAAGGCTAAAGAAGATTTTTGCCAACGGAGACTGTTACCCATCTCCTACTTCTTTGCCTTCTGCCTAAGAACGGTGGTCGCTCCTATATTCTGTTTTCAGGGTTTCCTGTGTTATGCCATGAAGGATCTTAGATGCTCTTCGCAGCTGGTCTCACCCGTGTTGGCAAATCTAGGCGTCATTTTGGCTGGAGGGAATAAGCGTCATTTTGAAGGTAACGTGTTCCACCTTAGAGGTGAAACAAGTATTTTTCAGATGCTTATGTTCTTCAATGTCTGCTCCTTGTTCGCTCTCGTTAGCTAATTCGTTGCAAATTTTTTTTGATGGGCAGATACAGTCTCCTGCTTGTGGGTGGCCTTCTGTGGTTGTTTCACTGGGAAGAGCTTATTTGAGGAGGTCTAAAAGGGGCTGCTAAGGTAATCAGATCTGAAGGTCGGGAACCGGAAGAGAAGGCCACCATGGGACTTGCTTCGAATTTCAGAGAAGGAATGCATTTCTGTAGCCAAGGGGATCGGAGAATTTCAGATAATGGAAACGCAAAAAAAATGATGAAATCGGTGATGGAGTCACTTGTTATCGTGTTCTAGCGAATAACCCGGGATTAATTTGAATTAGAAGGACGCAGTTGAAAAAGAATGATGTTAAGGAACTGCCAATCGCAAAAGTACTACGTTCTTCTATTGCTTTCAGCGGTAGCATCAGTCAACGGACAACATAATAACCTACCGTGTGTCAAGAATACTTACATCCTGAATCAGCCAGTGACTACAATGAAGGAACCATTTTAGTGCTATCATCGACGACTTGGGAGCCCCATGACTCACTGAGACCATCCTAACATATCCATGTCCATTTGCAACATAGGATTGTAGCAGATGAGCAGTGTGTGGCAAAGATTGGAGAGACGTTATGTGGAAGATGTAATCTGCTCCGGCAGAACAAGAACCCTAACAAATATCGGAAAGCGGTGATATGGCGTCATTGTGAAAAGTTAGTGCTTCCATCCCTTTAAGTGGCCATCCGCAGTGTACGGCTCAAGAAATCCTATGAACTGTAACAACAAATGTGCACCAAGGTTCAGTTAAGCTTCCCAATAAAAATTCCAGCCACCTCAAAATCTTTAATCACATCGTCACTGAAGTGTTCCAAAGAAACATTGATGAACAGATACCAAAGGGAAGGAGAATGAAGAGGTATACGTTTTAAATGAGACAATCACACTATGTTGTAAAAGTATGTGTACATGGAGCAGCATTGATGCATTTGTTGTGATTCGCATATATACCTTAGTTCCATCTTCAGACCACCGCGCACCATAACCGTCAGAAACTCGGATCTCAAAAACAACTCCATGTGGTGAGACAATATGCATATTCAACCAGCAAGAATGAGCTAACAAGTTACTAATCGCATCCATCGCCAGGTTATTTTTATCAGAATCTGCAGAGGAAAACAAAGAAAAATCAAGAAACTCATCAATATAAGTGTCTAAATGACATAACTATTGCTCTTTTTCTCGACATATAATATTAATTTTTCACATTAGTCCAGGGAGTCCACTAATTAACAAAGACACGAAAATTTATTCTTATAAAGAAATTCATGTTCCCATTTAATCCAAGGAGCCCACTAACTAACAAAGACATGACCCTTTTCTTCCTCCTCCTTTACTCTTCTCTCTGGATAGCGACGTAGCCCATTGCAAAGTGCCAGATACAACACAGCATCCGTACCCGTGTCAGTGTCGGGTCAGTAAGGGTACTTGGGGGGGGGGGGGGGGGGCTAAACAGCAAGTCCGTGTAGCATAGGTAGCTACAAAGATACAGGCAAAGCAAAATATATTGGCATAAATAAACTCAGTCGCTCTGCAGCAATCTTCAACGATGTAAACAAATTGTAGTGATAAAAAAATAGGCCTTGCCACGGTCGGGGTGGGGGTTGTGGGGAGACCTAGGTACAGAAGAAGTAAGGAATGTGAATTCAGAAAGAGCCAACGGTCCAAGGATCCCAGACCCAACAAAAAACACTAGAGAACAGCCCCTAACAAAAAGACCTCATGGGGTCAACAAAAGATATCTACATCATGAACCCAAGACAGAATTCATCCATAAAGTCATCCGCCTTTTCCAAGAAGATATATATCCTTAAGAAAAGTACATGTAGTATCAGAAGAAAAGGATTTGATATGACATGGATATCCAAAAGACTCTTTGACTTCTTCAAGCCAGATGCTATAGAAAGAGGAAGGAAAGAAAGAAATAGGAGACGATCAACTCACCAAAAAATCCTTCACCTTGCAAGGCATCATCCACACATCACCAATGAGAGAAGTTGCAACGAAGGAGGGGGAATTTTTTTTTTTTTTCCCGAGAGGTAAGTATTACTCTAAACAAACTGCCAGAAGGGGCGAACCTCTGCACAAAGAAAGTGTATACATGGCCTAACAAAAACAACCGCTAAGGCTATCCAAATGCAAGAAAGGCTTCACTGGAGCTAGCGTACTCCTCAGCCAACAAAACAAAGTGGACAAAACAAAGCCTTCAATCTCTCATAAGACAATGCAACACTCTCAAAAGCTTTGAAGTTTCTCAAAGCCCAATGAAGAAGGAGCTGTTCAGTACCAGTTTCTCTAAAGCTTAAGTTGTTAGAAAATGGGCCTGACAATGTATATCATGCGCGACACTCCCTCTCAGGTACAAGCCCCAGGTTATTTGTTGAGAGAAAAATCCATGTGCATACAAACACCAAAGTGCCCGAACAAACAAAAGTGTTGTGGCACCAAAGGAGGGCCAAATGCGAGCGGGGAGAATCGAACAGAAGACCTTGTCAGACCAGAGCTTTGATACCATGGAAAGTTACCTGCTGCTGTAAAAGCTTAAGCGGTTAAAAAATGGGCCCAATAATATATATTATGCGGCGCCATGCTTTCTGTGTTTTCATAGTTTCACAGATAGTCACCACTTTATATAACAAGCCTAGCCATCTCCCATATATGGAAGGCCTTGGACTTCCATATAGCTTCCGCAGGGAAGCAAGAGCCTCCACAAACAGTTAAAGCGCCATGACATGATCGGCCTGACTGCAACCCTTGGAGTTCCCTTTTGATGTAACAATTTCTTCGCCCCGAAACTTGGGGTATGCAGCATCACCAATCCAGCAGATTCCTTGTAAAAAACTCCAAAAATACCTTCTTGACCCAAAAGTAAGAGACGGGCTGAATGGCTTATAACAAGATCACTGCACTCTCCAATCTCCCATGTCAGCCTCACCCGGACACCTCCTCAACCTCAAACCTAATGTACTTGAATTCTCCCATCTCTTTACCACATTAAGAGCACACTCTTACTCATGTTTTCCAAATTTATATACTGAAACACTTCACTACAATTCCCAAGAAAAAGACAGTTCAATTCCTTAAGTTTTTAATCCCAAGACCCTCTAAGCCGTTAGGATTTTGTGCAAAATTGTTCATTTATGTTAGTTAAATAGGATTTGAAAGTGTTGAAGTTTGAATTTCTATGGTTGGCAGTTTTATTTTATCATATAAGTAGATAAAATGTGTAATAGTTAGATCTTAAATAACTTTACGTGAAGATATTAAAATCTTCAAGGTTAAGTAAAAGTGTTGTCTTCAAAAGGAAAAGGTAAGAAGCTAACTGGTGATGTTTACAGTCATATTTTTTACACTTGGTCACCCGGTTATCCATCAAACTTTTTGAGCAAGAGTACTTAGAAAAAGGACTCCAAAAATTACACAGTAATTACCAGGTCGTATTAAAATCATTTTTGAAGCTCAAGTCGATTTAGTCAAGAACTGCTAAATGATTCACTCCATTAAACTTGCCTCAAGTCTTGGCACTTGTTGGCAAAAAATGCTTACTGAATGCTTTTGTTTCCAGTAAGAAGAAGCCCGAGATCTCAGGCAATGTCCACACACCAAACCCTTCATATCACAAGTTATGATATCTTGAATGTCCTCCAGGCTCCAACCTACGAAGATACATCACCATCCTCCTTTTAGAAACTTGTAAGAGGAAGTTATTCTCATCTTTCTATTCCCTTATGCATTGACCGCAAGCTTTAGCAATTTTGAATTTTACTAAGAAAATATGGAAAGTACATTATCTATCATACTCTATCTGTATGCTGACTAGTTGCTGCTATGGCTAATAATCATTAGACTTCCAAAGAACATGAAGCTGCTGAGAATGGTCATCGTCAAATAAACCCATTATGAAACGCTGCCGAATTCAGTTTAAAACATTGACAGAGTGCTTGAAGAGTATGCCAGTGGCAGTCTAATAAATAGGCAGATCTATCCGCTTAATACTTTTATGGAAAAAAGAAATAGTCAAGCTAAGACAGATTAGCATGTAGCGGACATTTAATATTTTATGAAAATGGAGGAGAAATGTTCATAAAGGACTGACCACTTCCACAAAAGGTACCCCAATATCTGCCGCTGCTTCTGTTGACATGCTTAGCCAAGGCCCTGGCTCCATCCGTCAATGCGGAACCTTTAATCTCAAGCCAAGAACAGTCACTAAATACTAAGCAAGGAAATTAACTTGCATATAAATCAGTCTGGCAACGTAACACGAAAGTGGATTCATAAAGCAAAAACAACTAACAATACACCATTTTCTTTTCTATTGGGGGTATATTAATTTACAGTTAATAAATTCACAATCTGATGAACCACAAGGGTTTCCTAGGTCCCACTGTGAAGTTAGGGCAAATGATGTTGATGCTTGCACATTAAAGAGATATCCACCATACCCTCAAAAAATATAGAACATGAAAGTACAACTCAAACTTCATGTTCTTCAGCACAAGACTCAACAAGCTCTTGTTCAACCTTCATAGCCGTGCACTGAATTCCTCAAGTATAGCAGCCATTTGGAGAGCCCTAGGAAAAAATATTTCCTCATTCCCCACCCCCTCCTTATCTTCCCCCTTTCCCCTCTCATCTAAGCTGAAAGAAGAACCGTATCAGCAGTTCCATAGATTAACACTTCAGGAAGTCAAAGAATTGAGAAAGCAGGATTTTGTAGACAAAGAATCTCATCATTATCATACATTGAAATTATGCGGCAACAAAGATGATGACAGCAGTGTCGATCTTGGCGGGGGAAGCACCTCTAGAACTGTTCCCACAGTGTGTACAAAACCCAGAAGCCTCTGAACACTTTCGTAACCAAATCCCTGCCCAGAAATTTAGAAGCACTACTCAAGTTAGTTTTGCAAATAAAGCAATTATGGAGTCTGTTATTATACAGATCTCCGACTGCAAAAATACCTTAATGCAAAATGCTAGATCGATCTTCATCAGGCCATAATAGATGACCTATACGCCATCTTGTTGAACAGGGATTAAATATGTGAATATGTATCCCATATGCACATGCAAGTAGACCGAGTACATATATCCTTGTCTAATCAACCATAACAGACAAGTACACCCTCTACAGGTAACTAAAGTTCAACAAGGCATATGACCCAAAATCTCATTCATGTATCATGTATTTCTTCATCCCACCTTGGACACTAAGGACAAATCCCAATCCCAACAAGGAGATCACACAATTCCCCGAACAGTGATTAAGCATCCTTACAGATTTCATCTTATCCCCAGCATTAGTACATAACTGCACCAGCAATTCCTCCAAAGGACCTTCACCACATCAATAGGGCTACTCAACTCTCACATGTCAAGGGTTGTGGACTAGGTGGCTACTTATCACTTTACCATGGTTTTGTCTATCAATATATCCTGAAAAGACAGGATTTGCCTTGGTGCGACGTTAATATTGCTCCACTATGCCCTAACAGGTCAACACCCTCTTTTATATGCGGGGTAAGACTAATAGACCTGACAAAAGGCTAATCCTGCAATGGAGGTCTATTAGCCACCTTTTTCCTATCATGAACAGAGTACAACATACAACTAAGATAAAAGAGTAAGCACTTCAGCAAATTCCCCAACAAGACTTTTTCCGCAACTAGCAAAAGAAGCTTTATCACATAAGTTTACGAACCACAATGTTTAACAGGACGAGGTTATGAACACAATAGATCTTATATGTTTTACTACTATGGACATAAAGTCTTCAAGTCTATTGTTTCCTCGCAAGCTTGTGAAAGTGGGGTGTGCTAGGAAAAACCGAAGCGCGTGCCATAAGTGGTAGTAAAATAAGCATGAAGAATTGCAGTAAAGTAGAGAGAGCAAGGACAGTGCAGTTGTGCTCCTGGTTCGGCCCCTTGCCTGCGTCATGTCCTAATTTAGCCCTCGAGTACTCAATCCACTACAACGGTCAACTTTAAGGGCAAGAACAAGCCCAGTACAATAGACAACCACAAGGGAGTAGACACACTACACATCGTCCAAGTCTCACACGGCGAAACACGCACCATGTCTTGGCGACAATGCCAACTGCAGTGAGACAAGCACCACCTTTGCTGCCACAAACAACAAGTTATCTTAACATGATGATTTTGATGCTAACTGTTACTGTTTATCATATTATTCACCTATTCCTTTCGTCAAAACGTTCTTTAGCCTCATGAACCTGCATATTTAACTACCTAAACATCGCCACCAAAAAGAGAGCTATAACAAACTATCTATGAACCAAAGTCATGGCCTCAAACGACGCCAAGTGCATCTTGCTTCAAGCTTTTTCACCTAGCATATTCCAAACTGATTCAGGGAAAATCCGGAAGAACATACAGCTGAGTGAGGTGGAGCACATCATAACTCTAAACGAGGACCTAATCAACTCGTCCAAGCCTAGTGTTTAATAACTCACCCATCACACCTCTGAACAAAGTATTTGAACAGATTCTGAGATCAAGTATAACTTCTTCTTTAGAGAAAGTACAGCCCTTTATACAGGGAACATCTAAAACCCTAGTCTACAGCAACGGTACCAAAATACCTTTAGACTACTTAACCATGAGGGAACCTTGCATGTTGCCAAAATATCTCCAGGATTACTTCAGCTTCAAGTAACCTACTACCTACCAAAATATCTGAAGCTACTAAACTAAGAAGAAACCTAATAGAAAAACTAGATTGCCTTAATTACAGAAACCTAGTAACTATTTTAAATTACAGAGAAATTAGCATCTTCTGTCCCAGACACAATCAAACGAAACCCAATTATTTCTTCCAGCTTCTCCATGTCTTCATTCACCGTCACCTACGCCTTATAGACTCAAAGGATACTCTTCATAAACAAGTTCCCAACCTAAAAGAGCAAAAGATCCCAATTGTAAACACGTCCCCGCAGGCTTGTAAACCAACGACATTCAACTGGAGGTAATTTCTATCAAGCAACCCAAAATTTCTAGGTAGCATAAGTTGACTTCATAAACTTACAAGTACATTGGCTGCAGTGCAGGTAGATTCTAAACATTACGTTTTCATTTTGTAGCACAATAAATCCTAAGCTAGAAACACAAAATCTTGACTCACCACCCGACAAATCAACCCTAAGCTTGAACAGACGCTATTACACGTTAACCAATCATGCAAGTTCGCTCATTGTTGTTTTTGCTTTCTGGGGAATTCAACGCCAAAGATTAAACAGAAGGGTTGCTTGGTCTTATTTTCTCAATTCTCTGCTAGGATAAAACATTCCCACAAAGTGCATAGATTCTTTTTGTTTTTACCTTTTATTTGAACGAAAAGAGTCTATTCAATGAAAAAGCCAGAGGGAACAAACCCATGTTCACGAACAGCATACCAAATAAACTACCTTTAAAACTGAAAAGCAATCCAAAAAATTAAGAAAGGCCTCATGCAAGTAACACTTTCCACAGCCAAAAGGCTAAAGTAAACCAGAGAAGAGCCTTTGAATTTTCCATAGAAATCCAACCCTTCAAAGGCTGTATTGTTCCTTGCCTTCCATAAACAACAAAAAAAGCGAGGAATCAACGTCCAGAGTTTTCCGATGCCATTCTTTTCGTACAGGAACCAAGGCCTAAGCAAATCAACAAAAGATAGTGGCATGGCACCCCCGATAGAGAGATCACCAAACCACACAAGCCTGGCTATTGTGCAATGTAAGAGCAAGTGATCAGCCAATTTTCACCAGTTCTCTTGCACATCAAACACCAGTTCGATAAATCTTTTTTCTCCTCAAGTTATCTCCAATAAAAACTGAATTTCCAGCAGCCTCCCAAATGAACACCAAATCTCTTTCCACAAAAAGGAGAGTTTCCTCGAGAACAAGAGCGAAGTATAAAGACCGAACCAAGATAAGACCCAGCTGTCCTCTTTCCATACCACCATGTCTACTCCACCTCGAGAGATAGTCACAGATTGTAAGCGCCCCAACGGAAAAAAAAAAACTGAATCAAGCTCCCAGTCATTAAAGTTCTTCTAAAAAGCAGAGCCATTGCCGTCACATGAAACCATATCTGCCACCCAAGCCTCCTTATTCGCTGCAATAGAGAGCAGAGCAGGGAAGGATTAAAACAGCTCTTCATCATAACACCATAAAGGTCGCCAAAAATGAACCCCATAACCATCTGCGATAGAGAAACAAGCATGCACCATAAATCTTTGTCACCCCTTGCTCATACCAACGCCTAAGCTCAAACCATGATATCAATGACCCACATTTGAGGACCACGCATCCACAACTGTCCCAAAATTTCCAACAACAAGCCTTCTGCAAAAAGTTGTACTTCCCCGCGTATATCTCAATAACCTTTCCTCAAAAGTCAAAAGTGTCAAATTAAAGGTAACCAAGTTTTTTACCCCCAAACCCCCACCGCAAATCGGCAAGCAGACCCTCTCCCATTTAATCAAGTGGTATTTCGTTTTCTCCAAAGATCCCTCAATAAGAAGTCTCTCACTAGCTTTTTCCAATTCGAACACAAACCGGAATCACCAGCAAAGACATGAAGTATGTCAGGAGGCTGGAAAAGGTGCTCTACGCAACCGCCTGCAAAAAGGTACTTTTCTTCCACCCCGCAGATCTATTCCCAAAGTGCTCCACGACCGGACTCCAACAGGCTTTACCTTTAAAAGACGAACCCAAAGGAAGGCCTACAAAGTGCATAAACTTCCAGATGACTGGGGCCAATCACGTAAAAACCACGACAAGATCGATCAAGCATGACCTCGCGAATCATGGCACGAGGTGGAGTGCTTTTAGCAAGAAGAAGTAATACATGCATTTGCTATTAGATGTTCATAACAAAATAAACTGCAAAGAAAATGAAAGAGAAAAAAAATTAAAAACTATCTGGACATTCTGATAGATAAATCTATTCTGTTCCTTTACATTCGCATTTTTTCATAGCTCAGAGAAGCAAGACCTCAATGTTTATAAATACTGGCCAATCCAATACGTTACCATCCAACTTCGACTCAGAATTGGCACGATCAGGGTACCATATACACACATCATCCTCGAGGCATATGGTCAGATGGCATTTCATGTAAAACTGTAAAAGACACGGGATATTAAAGGATATAAAAATATTACTAGGGCAAGTATCCTCACTAGAAGTATGGCGGCCAAAGAATTATAAAGCTGGGAAGTATGGTTTGTAACACAAACTGCAAGGACCCCATTTGACTGTTCCTTGTCCTCTGAGTAAAACTTCCTGTAGACTTGCATGCCTGAAAAAGGTTAACGCCAGAAATATTTTGCATCAGTTATGTGTTTTTATTATCATTTCAAAAGCAGGAATCTCATAGTCATCAGCTTGTTGGCAAGTGCACATGCAAATGGGGGTCCATGTGAGGGAGTTGTACTTGGAAAATTGTAATTTAAATCCTTATTCTTAATAACAGTTTCAACTTTTAACCCAAATTGTATTAAAGGCATAATGCTGGGCAATTCGCTCAAATCATCAGAAGATCCATTGATTGATCTTAAAAGTCGATCAACCTAAACATGAAAAACAACTTTCCACCTCACATTTGACCATTCTAGTCTTAGTTTTCTTGCTTACACATTGCAAGCATATTAACTGGCTCTCAAACGTCCGTTTCTACCCAGGCATCTGTACTGGGATTTATGCACCTTACCTATTTTTTGTTTGTTCATTTTAGGTATGCTAGTTTAAACATCCTTTGGCGATGTAAAGTTAATTAGTAAGAGACTAAGTTGTACTAAATAAAGAGACCCAAAGGACAATTTATATAATAACCAAGACCGACCAACAAGGCTCGTAATACTTTTTGTCGTACTCCTAGAAGAATACCATCTAGAACATTAATATTCTCTCGAACAGCTCGCCTTCAAAGAATAGTGGTATACTAATTCCATGAGCTAGTCACAAAAACTCAAGACCAAGAAAATATAGCATCACAAACCATGAAGCAGACAGGCAACCTGTTCTTATAACTCAACGTCCTCCCCTAGACCTAAAAACAACCCAGCAACTCTCCCTTGGAGTTGCAATCAACACACAAAATGAGTCAGCTTGGACCACTCCAAGCAGATTCAAGTAGTGACCATCAAATCTGATCATAATATCCCATCATCTCAAACACCACCAAATCCACCAACAACTATTAACGAGTAAAAAGCTATCAAACCAAGTGTTGCGGTGTAAGGGGTCTACAATGACTAGAAGGTTTTGTCAGGACGGTTGACCACCTTTGAACGTAGGTCAATTGAGGGTAAGGATGGCAGAATTGGAGGAATATTTTTTATATGTCCAATTCCCCTTCTAGTGAAAAAATGTAGCACGTGTCACCAAAGGGTTAACAGCGATCAAAGGTGGTCAACAGTGTAGGAGGACTTTACAAAATCTCTTCCCTGGACAGATGATAGCAACCAGTTTCCTAAACAAACCAAGGGTAGAATCCTAATATAACTCAAACTCTGCGTCTCTAGAGAATTCCAACCCTAGCAGCCCTAGGCCTTCTGCAGGCGCTATATATACTTAGGCATGTGAGGTACTGTAACGCCCCAGAAAATCCGAAACTCCATTGTTCCGGACCCCTGAGGCATTAGCCTATTATATCACCCAGATTAGAGCACCTGTCATACTTTCAGATTCTTAAACAACATCACTCTAAATTCTTCCAACAATATAAAGTTTCACAAAAGGAATTCCAGACTTAAGATGTTACAACTCGTACATAAGTTCTTAACAAGCACACTAACTATGCAGACCCACACAGGGGTCCTATTTACACCGACTAGGGTAGCTGCCCTAAAGGTCTTACCCGATGTTGGCTTTTCCCACACCAGCTACCGCTGAGGACTACCTACCGAACGGAACAATTAAGGTTGAGCTTTTGAGAGCTCAGTAAGGTCACTCAAAACAATCTCGGAGGGAGTTACAACGATTCAAAGACAAACAGTTAAGAGATTTCAAACAGTTACGACAATCTGACAAGAACAGGGAAGAGTTTCACTCAGTCCCTTTGGATAAGTTATTCAGACATTCTTAAAGTGATCAGTGCAGGCATAATGAACATAAATTCTGAAGATACTGATCATGGGTGGTAGCGATGCCATACAGGCAAGGTTCAGAAAATGTACACATGCATGATGTACCAAAATACTAGTCCATTTAGGTGCTAGCCTGCATTCCACCAGGTTCCAAACCAGCCTTATAACGCCCGCCTCAGAACAGAACAGTCCCATGTCAGTATACAGAAGACATATATCACATAATCAGTACACAGATCAATGTACAACAAAAGGTGAGCACCGACAGAAGTTCAATAATTGAGTCAGGTTCAACATCAGAGTTTACTTGGCGATAATAGATCGAAATCAATGCATACTAGTTCAACAACGGTCATAAATGAACAAAAGAATAACTGTGAAAGCAAACTGATGGCTAGAGATTCGGATAGAAACCCTTACCTGGTTCACAGCTATGATAACCTAACCGAACAGTCCTTTGCTTCAACCCTTGGAGAACTCTCTCAAAATCTCCCTCTTCCTCTTGGATTTTCTACCCAATGTCCTCTCTGTTTTTGTTTTCTTTCCCCTGCTCTGTTTCTTCTCTTCTCTCTATTTCCACTTTTTTTTCCCATCCGAGGCTCCCTTATCCCCAAGAACCATTATTACACTATTTAATTAGATTAGCTTAGTCATCTAAGCTAGTACGAGGTCTCAGGCTAAAAGAAAAGCCAATAAATTATATTTTATAATATTGCACAATTGACACCCAACTTTACCTATTTACAAAAGATTCGCGCTAGGAAAAATGCGGGTATTATATTCTTCCCCCTTGAAAAATTTCGCCCTCAAAATTTAGCATACCTGGGTTATCAAACAGGTAAGGGTGAGCACTCCGCATAGCATCCTCCGGTTCTCAAGTAGCTTCTTCCACGAGGTGATTCCTCCACAACACTTTGACCAATGGTATCACCTTGGTCCGCAGAACCTAATCTCGCCGATCTAGTATCTCCACCGGTACCTCTTCATAACTTAGGTCGGTCTGAATCCCATCAGGCCAGTGTTCTAAGACATGAGTCGGATCATAAACGTACTTCCTCAAAACCGACACATGAAATACGTTATGCCCGTGAGATAACTCTGGCGATAACGGTAAACGATAAGCCACTGGTCCAATTCTTGCAAGGGACCGATATATCTAGGGCTAGTTTGCCCTTCTTACCAAAGCGCATTACTCCTTTCCAAGGAGAAATTTTCAGGAACACCCGGTCACCAATTGCAAACTCCTAATCGCGCGTACCTTTAGTGGCATACATACGCTGCCTATCTTATGCCGCCTTTATACGTGACCGAACTAAATCAACTTTTTCACAAGTTACTTGAACTAACTCGGGGCCGAGGAGTCGACGCTCACCGACCTTGTTCCAACATAACGGAGTCCTACATCTCCGACCGTATAAGGCCTCGAAGGGCGCCATCTGAATACTGGCCTGACAACAGTTATTATACGCAAACTCAAACAATGGTAAATGGGTATCCCAGCTACCCTGGAAATCCATAACACAAGCTCTCAACATATCTTCCAATGTCTGGATAGTTCTCTCAGACTGACCATTAGTATGGGGGTGGAAAGCAGTACTAAATCGCAACTCTGTCCCCATAGCTTCTTGGAAACTCTCCCAGAATCTCGATGTGAAACGTGAATCTCTATCAAATATCACAGATACTGGTACTCCATGGAGTCTCATAATCGAGTCCATAATCGAGTCCATGTACAGCTGGGCTTACTGCTGCATAGTATAACTCCCACGAACAGGCAAAAAATACGATGATTTGGTGAGTCGATCCACTATCACCCCAATCATATCATAGCCCCAAACAGTCTTGGGTAAACCGCCCACCAAAACTGTAATCACATGTTCCCACTTCCACTCGGGAATCTCTATCGGTTGCACAGTTCCTACCGGCTTTTGGTGCTCAGCTTTTATCTGATGACACACCAAACATCGAGACACAAATTCCGCTGTTTCTTTTCATTCCTGCCCACCAGATGTGCCCCCGGAGATCACGATACATCTTAGTAGTTCCCGGATGTACTAAAAAATATGAGCTATAAGCTTCCGATAGTAACGATCGTCTTAGTTCCTCATTATTAGGAACATACAACCGCCGATTAAATCGCAACACCCCTTCGGAATCAACATCAAACTCAGTTTGTTTTCCACTTCCAATACCACCAATAATCTTAGCAACCTCGGGATCATTTCCTTGTGTTGTCTTAATCCTACTAACCAATGTGGGCCCAGCTTGCAATGTAGCGAACACTGTATTATATCCCAAACATTTAATCTTCAGGTTCAATTGTCTCATTTCTTCTAGCAACTGGGGTTGTCTAGTAATAAATGATGCTAGATTCCCTGTACTTTTCCTACTAAGGGCGTCGGCCACCACATTGACCTTACCGGGATGATAATGAATCGAACAATCATAATCCTTTAAAAGTTCTAGCCACCTACGCTGCCTCATATTAAGCTCCTTTTGGGTGAAAATATATTTAAGGCTCTTGTGATCTGTATAGATCTCACGTCTCACCTTATAGGCAATGCCAACACTAGTGCCGTAACCAACCTTTGTTTTAGCTCCTGAAAACTGGATTCACATTCCTCAGTCCAGACAAACAGTGTATTCTTGAACGTCAACCGATTTAACGGTCTCGCAATTTTAGAAAAGCCTTCTACAAACCGTCTAAAGTACCCTGCTAGACCTAGAAAGCTGCGTATTTATTTTACCGAGCTAGGCATCTGCCATTCAATTATCTCTTTAATCTTGGATGAGTCCACTCAGATCCCATCCTTAGACACAATATGCCCTAAGAACTCGACTTGCTGTAACTAGAAATCACAATTTGAAAATTTTGCATGTAACTATTTACCCCTCAGTCGTTGTAGCACTAACTCCAGATGTTTCATATGCTCCGCCTCAGATTTCAAGTATATTAGGATAGCATCAATAAACACTATAATAAATTGATCTAAATAGTCCTTAAATACCCTATTCATCAGATCTATGAACGCTGTTGGGGCATTCGTCAAACAAAAAGGCATGACTAGGAATTCATAATGTAATACCCGCATTTATCCTAACGCAAATCTTTTGTACATAGGTAAAGTTGGGGGTCAATTGTGCAATATTATAAAATATAATTTAGAGGCTTTTCTTTTAGCCTGACACCTCATACTAGCTTAGATGACTAAGTTAAGCTAATTAAAGAATGTAATAATGGTTCTTGGGGATAAAGGAGCCTCGGATGGGAAAAAAAAGTGAAAATAGAGAGAAGAGAAGAAACAGAGCAGGGGAAAGAAAACAAAAACAAAGAGGAAATCGGGCAGAAAATCCAAGAGGAAGAGGGAGATTCGAAGAGAGTTCTCCAAGGGTTGAAGCGATGTTCAGTTAAGTTATCATAGCTACGAACCAGGTAAGGGTTTCTATCCGAACCTCGAGCCATCAGTTTGCTTTCGTAGATATTCTTTTGTTCATTTATAAACGTTGTTGAACTCTAAGTATGCATTGATTTCAATCTGTTATCGCCAAGTAAACCCTGATGTTGAACCTGACTCAATTATTGAACTTCTGTCGGTGCTCACCTTTCGTTGTACATTGAGCATTGATCTGTGTATTGATTCTGTGATATATGTCTTATGTATACTGACATGGGACTTTGTTCTGTTCTGAGGCGGACGTTATAAGATAGGTATAAAACCTGCGTGGAATGCAGGCTAGTACCTAAATGTACTACTATTCTGGTACATCATGCATGTGTACATTTTTTGAACTTGCCTGTGTGGCATCGCTACTACCCATGATCAGTATCTTCAGAATTTATGTGCATTATGTCTGTATTGATCACTTTAAGAATGTCTGAGATCAATTATCTGAATATCTTATCAAAAGGGACTGAGTGAAACTCTTCCCTGTTCTTGTCAGATTGTCGTAACTGTTTGAAATCTATTAATTGTTTGTCTTTAATCGTTGTAACTCCCTCCGAGATTGTTTTGAGCGACCTTACTGAGCTTTCAAAAGCTCGCCCTTAATTGTTTCGTTCTGCAGGTAGTCCTCAGCGATAGCTGGTGTGGGAAAAGCCAGCATCGGGTAAGACCTTTAGGGCAGCTACCCTAGTCGGTGTAAATAGGACCCCTGCGTGGGTCTGTATAGTTAGTGTGCTTGTTACGAACTTATGTGCAAGTTGTAACATCTTAAGTCTAAAATTCTTTTTATGGAACTTTATGTTGTCGGAAGAACTTAGCGTGATGTTGTTTAAGAATCTGAAAGTATGACAGGTGCTCTAATATGGGTGATATAATAGGCTAACGCCTCAGGGGTCAGGAACAATGGAGTTTCAAATTTTCAGGGGCGTTACAGTTCGTATCAGAGCTTAGGAATATGATTCTGTAGACTTTTAAGGCTGTGAGGAGAATATCAAAATATCTGATAGGGCGTTACAGGTACGCACCGGCCTTTTCACACAAATATGCACCTTTGATCACCATCACTGCTGCAGTTCTCCTGCACCATGGACACCACACGCACAATAAATACATCCAAAACAACCACAACAATAAACACTTTGGCCAATCAAAAACAAAAGAGAACCAACGAGCAAACGATGAAATACTTCTATGACACTTTATCCCTGTAAAAGACGTAAAGCCAGCCACCAGAAACAAGGAAACCTTAACTTGCAAATTTTCTTGGAAGGAGACTGGCTTGTGTTACATAGTGATACCTATGAGGGTTTATATCATAACCTAGACCCAATAACCGGGAAATCCAACGAACTAACACGCTTTAAGGTGGAATAAGTTTCATGTCGTGGGCCATTAACCAAGCTTGCAGCACATTCTCTATTTGATAACGCAAAGAGTACTAGTATAGTTCTCACCCTTGGCCCCTAAAGTTGTATCCCAACTTGGTGCGAGCATTGAGCCACATCAAGTTGGGAGATTTAACACCAACTGTGGAAACTATACCATTAATCTAATGCAAACTTGAAATCTCAAAAACTTGAGCCTTAAACCTCAAAAAATGTGTACAAACTACATATAGGGTAGTTGCTCCACTCCACAAGCCAGTAATGGACTTCTCACTTGTATAATCTTTCTGTAGCTCTTTTTTAATATATTAAGCATATTATTGTTGCTTAGCCTTTCCTCAAATCAAAAAGAACAAACTAAACTAACAAATGCATCTGAATCATCAGCACTCTATTACAGCATTTCAACCAAGGATAATATGTACTACTAAACACTAATCATATGTCTGGCAGAACTTTTACTATATTACAGCTTTATGTGGTCCAGTAGAATATTAAGTACAAACTAATACCTTGTTCTATCGTATTGGCTATAACGATCTTGCGTTCGAGAATGATTTGCCTATGGCATTTGAACTATATACTGTGATTTGAAGAGTGTGCAAATCTAATCCTACGCAAAGGTAGAATGTTTTGAATTTTGACTTGTCTTCTATCTAGAGGCTTAGTTCGAGAATAAGGTCTTAGTTCAGTAACAAGCCAGAAAAAGGCTGCAGACGTTGAACTATAGCTAGTTGACAACTCCTCTTTTTGTTCAGATTTTGAACACTAACCAGAACTACCAAGACATAACCAGTTGTGATTCCTTCGTCAAATATTAAAGCTAGCACCTTCTTCAAAGGTCTCCTCTCCAGGAACGACTTTCATATGACACACTACTACTAACATCTCGTGAAAGATAGAACACCAATGGACCACAAGTCAATGCTCACCTTTTTTGTCAGAGTTTGGATATCAACAGCTAGAGCTAACAAAAGGATATCAATTCCTTCTCTCAAACGTTAAGACTAGTACCTTCTTCAATGGTCCCCACTCCAGGAAGGACATTCACAAGACTCTCTGCTTCTAACATCTCATGGAAGGTAGCATACCATGGACATCCTACAATACAACAAACTTAATGTCTCACAGCTGCTTATAAATGAAGTAACTTCAACTGCATAAAACAAAAGTACCTGAACTTGGAGCACCAAACATTTATTGAGCAGAATTAACGACCTCGATCCAGTTCTGTACCCAATAAAAAGACACCGTGAGAAAGACAGAGAGAGACTTGTGTACCCCCATCACGACAACCCTGGTTAAGTTTCTCCAATTATTTTGGAGAAATCAAGTCAACAGGAAAACAAGACAATTTGAGGGCCCTCAGTTTTTCAATTATTTTGGATTAGCGAAATAGATTTCAATGATTAAAAAGCGCACTGATGTCTGACACATTTCCTTACAAAGATATGGCCTTCCTGAGAAGATGGTAGCAGAACTGGGTGCCAGCAAATAAATCCAAACATAAAAGTTGGGTTCCCAACTATCAATCCACCAACTTTTTGGTATTTATTTACCTTTTTGTTTTGTAAACTCTTTTTGTTGATTTTTCATAAGTATCTTGTGTTTAGTCTTTTATTCAGGTAATAGCAATTACCAGAAATTAATTACCAAAACGCTATGTCGGATACATCATAAACACTATGGATGTTGGCCATCATATGTAATCAATCGCTTGAGGGTGTATTGAACAGGAAACTGATGCAGTGCTAAAAACTCGATCCCAAACTAAAATTTAGTAAGACCAAGCCAGATTTAATCAGCATCCAATCCCGTAAGAGCCGCACAGTCAAAAAAAAAATTAAGGAGATCTTTCTATGCTACATTGGCAGGCCCCATCAATTTTCAAAGCAATTAAAAACATATGCACACCCAAACATATAGCACCTTAGTTGATTCAAACAGAATCTCAATGCAGCTAAATCAATATAACAGGGTTGACAAAAGCCAAATTAGACATTGGGCTGATGCAAATGAGGTGATTCTCCAGACTCTTGATTTAATTTGGAATTTGCAATGCAACCAAGCCAAAATTGCTGCTAAAGCAATATCAACATGGCGTTCAAGGATATAGTCATCTAGAGGAAGCTATACACATGGAAGAGCTAATAACAACTATAATATATATTGTCAACCTAGTGCATATTGCAGTTGATGCATACAGATACAAAAAATAAGCCATACCGGGTGTAGTCCCCAAGAGCACACCTTCCTTCTATTGTCTTCTGTCCATCTAAAGAATTTATGTACCAGAGACAATAAGCCTTTGATGTGGATTCCATATTTAAAACCTCAAAGAATTAATCATGACAAGGACAATGATTTATATTTAGAAATTACAAGAGGAACATATTAATACCTTTGAGCTGGGTGAAGAATGGCTCCTGAACATGAAGTTCAAAGTCTATCCAAAACAAAATTCTACAAAAATGAAGATAAATAAAATTACTTCTAAATGATATCAATGTCCAGGTGCTGAAGTAGTTAACAAGTGATATGCAACACAATAAAAAAAGCAAAGCAAAGCAGAAAATTAATGATATGACCTCTTACATTTAGCAACTCGGATCCATGCTGTAGGATCGACTTACTCCACTCGTCTTCTTTCTGCTTCCAAGATTTGTCTTCATCAATGAATGCCATCATATTATGTGTTCTACAGAAAGCTCTAGAAGAGATGCACTGGCATAAAGATGCTGCTAGCCGCTTGTATAAAGGATATGGTGGAACTCCTTCAGAAAGAACTGCATCAAGTAGGCATGAACATATTATTCTGTCCTCGATAACAAAAAGACTGACCAGTATGTCAGTGTACTTGCTTTTTACACACACACACACACACACACACACATATATATATATATATCAAACTATTATAACTTCTGGTTACCTAAAGAAATCAACAAAAACTACTACACAAATATTCTTAGTAAAACTCATCCACAAAAGCAACAGTCAACCGCACAAACTTTTTCTTTAGCTAGAAAAGATAAGGTCTGGAAAAACTCTATGGTGTAAAGGGAGCTGCCCCCATGTTAAAAGCTTGTCAATTCCCTACCTCCAAATGGACCACATGAGGCACAAGGGTGACAGCCTCCAACAACTATGCATCCTCCTTGCCAGCTCATTGTTATTAAAGGCACAGGCACACCTAAGGCGCAAAGGGTACCTACAGCCTAGGTGCAAGGCACAGGCGTGCACCTTTCAAAAGCGAGGAGCAAAATAAAATAAATAAGAATACATAGATATTAGTGCATTACACAAATAAAATAATGTAGGAAAATTTCAAAACATGGCAATTTAACAAACTTCCAACAATAGAAAGTTTCAAATCCAATGAAAAGTAGTTGATCGTAAGTGAACATGACACCATCATCCTCATCATCAGTAAGGCCCAAGGTAGCAATGCTTTCTTTCTTCAAAGGGAATCATAGGGCTCAAAGTCTGATAGAGATTCCTTCTCAACTTCGTCTTCTTCATCTACAAGGTGAACTGAAGGAATAGATCTACTTGAAGGGAAGCAGCAGCTGGCGACGGGGCCCTGGCACAGTGGAAAGTAGCAAGAGAATAGAAGACTTAGGAATTTGAGGGTTTAGGTCTTTTTTGGTTGAAAAATTAATTTATGGTGTTATCAAAGAAAGAATTAAAAACAATCAACAGTTGAGATGATACTGCAATGGCACCAATCAAAGACTTGATGCTTTGGGCTTTTATTTGCACCTCCATCGTGCCTAACGCCTGGGCACCATCCTCTTAAAAGGCGCTGCGTCTAGCCCTAGGCAGGGAGCGCTCCCTGTGCAGGGCTGCATCTGCACTTGGGCGTGCTTTTGAGAACACTGGTCTAACTCATCAACATCTCACCATCTCGGCATATGCCAGAGAATCAAACATATAACAAACCACTTTCCTTCCATAAATTTTGATTTTTGTCATAGCACCCTTGATGTACCCAGCAAAAGCCAACTTTGGAGGGCCCGTGCCTGTCAAACAACCCCCTGTGGGAAGGAGGTCCAAACCTCCTGCACAGGATTGAAGAAGCATCTAAAAGGAGAAGGTTCCACCAAAGCCTATATTCACAACCTCATTCCCGACCATGAAGGTATCTCATCTATTGTAGTTTCCACACACATTTATTGCCCAAGGTCACAGAAGCAATCAAACTAGCCTCACGACCCAAAGCCAACCTGTATAATACCGGGGAGTCGATCCCTAAGAGCATCTGCCCCATAATACTCCCCACAAGAAAAATAAAGTTTTCAAAAGTACTAGTCAGCTACCAATTCCAAGGCCAAAAAGTACATACTCGTATATTGTTATCATCCAGCCCTACAAATCCCTCATAATTACCACCTCCCAGAATTTCTACAGAGCCATTTTCTTCAAAACAAATGATCAAATATCCAAAATTCCATTACATCCAGACCACCCTCCAGAATAGATGGACACTTTCTCCCGACTAACACCACCACTTTTTTCAGACAAAACCCCTCCTAAGCTTGCCAAGTTCCTCACCATCAAAAAGCGGCATGGAAAGAGGGAGAACATATATGTCGTGGGACCAAAAAGGGTGAACTTCCTGGAGGTATTTGGAAAGATATTGCTTCTTCCAACTACTATTCTTTTCTCACATCACGCCACTTTGATCCATACGGCCTTTGACTTGTGTCCCACCCCTAGAGTAAGATCAAAGTATGTCACGCACGCAAAAGGAGCCCACCGTGCACCACAAGGGATATGGATAGTGACTTGTCACAAAGTGAGAGGCCAGAGCTCTTTCTCTATGCTATTCACATTGGCGAAGAGAGAGTGTCGGAGCCTCACCCTTTGTCTGGTTCATATGCCACAACCACGGCAGGACTTTGACTGCTAATTCGTAAAATCTTGACTTTGGTGTTCTTTCAAGATACTTCCAAGAATCATCCAATCGCACTGGGTTTTAAATGAGTGCAACAACTTAGGAAAATGCATCACACGATAATGTCCCGAGTCCTGGAAACATCTTCTGACCACTGCCTAAAAGACAAAAGCAAGTTCACAACACTGCCACGTTGTATTTAGTTGAAATTATCTTTTAGGAACACCTCCACACCAAGAATCAAGCCAAATGAAATCATCCCACTTGTAATACTCTTCCTTAAAATCCTCCAAAAACCTGCCGTTCCCAAAGAACCTCCTCTGTAATTAACATCGGGTCCAATTCCAAACTTTCATAGCTACTTGTCCAACAAAGCTTTGTTGAACAGATATGAATTATGAATACGTATCACACCAAAATGAATCGAGGTACAAATTCCAAGCAGCAAGTGGGTAATAAATTCATTCCATCTAGCTTAAGGTGATTCCCAACAATACTTACCATGAGAAGTAAGGAAATAATAGGAATTCCAAAGAAAGCACTATACAAATCAAGGCACCCCCACCATCCTTGACAAATATTGTCGTTTCCAGCCGACCAACCTCTTTTCAAAATATTTACCACATCCTAGATAGATTTTAGTTTGATAGAAGGAAAGAGTCAAACTTTTGAATCTCGCCAACAGGGATGATCTTCATTTCTACCCATAGTAGCCATCAGTCCATATCCTGCTTCACACTATTTTGATAGACTCTGACCCTCTAAGGCTTATCTGATAGGTAAATGCTTCTTTTCATGGGAAAACAACGGAAATATAAAGTGTAGAATCAGTAAAAGCTAAAGGAACACTAATACATACGACATCACCAAGGTGCTGACGAGTTGCTAAGATAATGAACAGGTAAAACTCACTTCAGCTGAGAAAAAAAAATTCCAATACGATGATGCCAAATTGATTGGTTAAAGCCGACTTTTAGATTTGATTTCATAGTGATATCAATGAAAAAGGAATGGTTTGTCAGTGCTCGAATCAGCCAAACTTCACATCTAAAGTAGAGAAACTCCATAGGATCCTAACGGACATAACAACTTCCTTACTCTTGCAAGACCAGTTAAACCTTGAATTGAACTCAAATAATACTCCCTCAGTTCCATATTTCTTGTTCCCTTTGACATTTTGCGAAGAAATATATTTTGAACATGACATACCAAGAAAAAAAAATATGAACATGCAAACATTGACTTTACTCATTGTTCTTGCCCACATTTCACTTGCCAAGGAAATACTTATTTCATATGCATTAAAAGTTTGAATTCAACTCCATGCGTAAATGTTTGAAGCACAACTTGTAAATATGCAAAAATGTAAAAAGGGGACAATATTTATGAAACAAATGGAGTATCAATGACATAAGAAATAAGTATTGTCTGATTTGAGTAAAACTAGGGCCCAAATAATGAGTAGTCTCAACGCTCACGTTTTCAAATACTCCCTCCCTCCCATTGAATTAACTACATTTAACTTTTTGTAAATTCCTCGGATAGATTTAGTACGTGTAAACATTGAAGTGAACTCAAACAGGAATAAGATTAAACAAGTATCGTTTCGGTAAGTCGAGCTAGGTAGAGTAAGGTCAACGTTTACATGTAGTGAATCAAAACTTACAAACCCGCAGAAAATCAAGGGGGAAAATCAAACAAAACGAGGAGAGTACTAATCAAGAAACACGCGAAAGTCTCTAATTCAACAGAAAAAGCACATAAAACAGATGCGGATAAACTGTTGAAAATTACGTGATTGAAGGCGGTGAATATGGATTTAATACCGGAGGTATCTGGGCAGGGAGAATCGGGGTCTTCTTTGAGGAGGTTGGAACGGTAGTGCTTTGAAAGGCCTATATCAACTCCTAGGGTTCCGTCGATGGCGGACGTTAGGGTGAACTTAAGCAGCTCTTCGATGCAGTCTTCGAGTTGGACTGTAGCCACTCTTGGCGATGATGGCTGTTGTTCGTCCATTCCGACCGACTGATCCCCGGAAAAGCTCAACACTTCAGACGGAATGCAATCAGGTGTTGACATAGTTTGGCATTTGGAAGAAGAAGGCATGTTACACTAATGACCCTTCGAAATTTCCCAGTTGGAAAAGGCAACATGTCCATGGGTGCCTTTTGAAAATGCCTTTTTCTTTATTGATAGGATATTTTCACCATTTAATGTGTCATTTAAGCTTTACGTGCGTTGCATGAAGTTGCGATGGTGAGTAATTTTTGAGATCATATCATTAATTTATTTGGGATCAAAATAATATAATTTAATTATATTCTTATTTCTTTTGTGACTTATTTTAGAATAAATATATATTTAACGTTCGTCAGTGTAATCAGTTTGGTGTTTGAAAATCTTTCTTTTAGACTTCTAGATTACAAATACGTTTGATGGTGCTTCTAAAAAGAAAAAAAAGAAAAATCACACGAATGATTTTACATCTTTGTTTTTGTAATCTGTTAAATTGGTTTATGATATGCACTTACGATTTGTAATTTTCAAGACCATATGGTGCTTGTATTTCAAAGTAAGAATGTTGTACATCATACAAAACACTTGATCTTCAACTACAATAAGTGAACAAATTTTTAGTTCAAATCGGCGTCATATTTAAGCCTTGTTTCTTTTTTTTTATTTTTTAATACATATTTAACCCTATTTTTGTTTTTTTCTTTTTTTTAAAGAAATTTTTGTTTCTTAAATGATTTTTCACGTATTTCAGTTTCATTCTTTTTTTCAAACTTTTCAATTAATTAATTGTTTGCTAACTTAAAAATGCAAGAAAAAAAGAAGGGCTAATTACACCTATGTCCCTGAGGTTTGGGGGTAATTACACGCGAGGACACAAAGTTTCAAAATGTAACATTCCGTGACCAAAAGTGTTTCAAATGTATCACCCGTGTCCATCCGTCAGGGTTCCGTCCAAAAAGTGTACTTTTTTTATGATGTCATCAATACGTATTTTGAAAATCTCAACTTTACCCTTATACTCTATAAAACAGTATGCTCCTTCAAATTTCTCACGTGCCAGGCATTTCCCGCTTCCAATTTCAAACTGTACTTGTTAACTCAAGTGGGTATTAAACAAATGGACGGAAAGGTGAAATTTGGACATTCTGTGCAATTGCAAAAGAAGAACAATGAACCCTATGAACGACTGAGGCAAATTTGCTTGAAGGACTAAGTACGAAGGTGGACAGCTTGGATTCGGTGTGATTGCAAAGTAAGATATTCAAAAGCCGCAACAGATTAAAGGTAAACTGAGCTAACCTTGGGTTACGAAATTAGGGTTTATCAAATTTAGGGCAAAATTTGGGTTTACTTCGAAATTAGAGTTGTCAACCAAAATTTAGGCTTTGCTGTCTTCGTTAATCCCCAAACATCTACTGTTATATATGCATCTATATCTACTGGTATATATGCACACCAGATGTTTGTTAAAAGTCCCCAGTGTGTTTTTCAGATTTTTCATGTTTGTTACCTAAGCACTTATATCCTTTTTATTTGCAGATTGTTCATGTCAATATCCAGGTCTTCTTCAAGCATTGGACGTAAGAGGTCGAATCAACCCTGTGAGCTGAACTATGAGGACAAAAATTGCAATTGTGGACACAAGGCTTTGATTAGGGTTTCATGGTCCAACAATAACAAACATAAGCTGTACTACACATGTCCATTCGGAGAGTGCAACATGTTTGCATGGTGCAATCCTACCAATCTTGGCCTTCTTGCATCTAACTTGGCACCCAGAATGTACCTGAAGCCATTGGTCAGTTTGGTGGTTCAATGGAGCATGATAGGCCACTAGTTATGAGGGTTGACAGCTTGGAAGAGATCACGAAACTGTTGAAAATGGCTTTGATAGGCTGCTTCTTGATGTGTTTATTGGCCATTGCCATTGGAGTGAAGTAGTAGGGTTTGGGCAGTTCAGGGCTGTAGTATTTGATGACTATTATGTAATGGTTGTTCTTGTTTATTTAGTGAAGTAATTTGTGTATGTCAAACCTTTTATTTAGTGAAGTAATTTGTGTGTGTCAAACCTTTTATTTAGTGAAGTAACTTGTTGTTTTCAACAAATGTGCACAAAAGTATTTACAGTGGATATTGTACAGTGATTATTGCAAACATGTCCAAACTGCAACATCTTTGTAACAGTTATGTCCAAATATCAATGAAGTCGTGTAACATTGATGTCCAAACTGAAAATAACATGTATCATCCATATCCAAAACTTACCAAACCTGTAACAGTTAACTCCAAAATGACAACTCATTCTCATTGTCATACCCAAACCAACAATGCAACTCATAGCACAGGACTGTCAAGTCCAAAACACATCTTTCATCCAATATAAAACAACATCCCTAAATTCATCTTGACATCTTTCAACAACAATGCAAATGTAATTAACACCCCTAAGCACAATTAGCATCCCTAAGCAATTACAGTCATTACAGTCATGTCCAAAAAGACTGCTAATTACAAAAGTTTACACCTTAAGCACATTTACAAAGGTCACATTTAAACTGAAACCCTAAGGTCTGGAACTTGAAGGAGCAGCAGCCTGGGAGCATGAAGGAGCAGCAGCAGCTTGGGAGCTTGAAGGAGCAGCAGCCTGGGAGCATGAAGGAGCATCAGCAGCTTGGGAGCTTGAAGGAGCAGCAGCTTGGGAGCTTGAAGGAGCAACAGCAGCTTGGGAACTTGAAGGAGCAGTAGCTTGGGAGCTTGAGGGAGCAGCAGCAGAACTGGTGGCCTGTTGTGTATGATGTAAAAAAACCATTAGAAAGAAGAAGTTAAAAAAAAATATAGAGACTACTGGTAGGTGTTAGAGTCATACCCTTGCCCTTACAGGACCTCTTTGGCATGTCCTTCTGTTATGTCTAAGCTCCTTGCACAGTGAACACCTAAGTGTGCTTGACCTGGTTTGACTTGGTGCTGGTTCATCTGCTTGCCTTTTTCTATTTTTCCTAGGCCTGCCTGGGAGCCTTCTCAGAGGTGGGGGTAAAACTATTAGAGGAGTTACTTCCATATCAGGCCACAACTTCATGTCTGGTACAGGATGAATCATACCTTCATAGGCCTTCAAAAATTTGTCCTTGTGGAAGCAAGGATCACAGAAATCTTCAAGCATACCCCTTCTGTAAGATATGCATGCAGCAACATGCCTACAAGGAATCCCACTCACATCCCATGCCTTACATTCACAACTCATCCTCTCAAGATTAACAATGTAGTTGATGCAAAACTCAGTTACTTGAAATTCATTGTCATCAGCTACTAGAAGTGTACATTTTCTACCTGCCTCTCTATTCTTGTTCAGCTTTGCCAAAATCCTTAGGGGTACAACAGTGTCCCAAGTTGATACTAATTGCAACCTCATGTGAAACCTGCCCATCAGTTTACTCCTTATCTGCTCCACCAAGCTCAACACAGGCAAATACCTCAAGTCCCTAAACAACTGTTGAAGCTCTCAGTGATGTTATTTGTGATACTATCACACCTTGCCATTGGATCAAATCCAAACCTTGTCCATGATGACAATGGCAGATTAGTAAGCCAATCATAAGCTGCCCTACTTTGGTCCTTTATTTTTTCCATTGCATACTTGTATGTTTTTGCATTATAAGCCCTAGCAGCCATCCAAAAGCTATTTCTCAGCAACAAACCAGGATGCTTAGCCTTGAAATTTGCATATACGTGCCTGCAACAGTGCCTATTGTAGACATTGGGGAAGATATGGTTGATTGCCTCCCCTAACCCCTTCTGCCTATCAGTCATAAATGTACAAGGCTGCTCATCCCTACCCTCTCCAATTTGGTTCTTCAGATGGCCAAAGAAAAACTCCCAACTGTCCTTGTTCTCACTCTCAACAATGCCAAATGCTACAGGAAACAAGCCATTGTTCCCATCAATGGAAATGGTAGCCAACAGTACACCCCCATATGTTCCTTTTAGATGGCATCCATCAAACCCTATCCATGGCCTACACCCCTTTAGGAATCCATCAATCATGGCAGGAAAGGTGATAAACATCCTTTTGAATGAAGGTGGAACTGTGAGGTCAGACATATTGTATTCTAATTCCAACACTGCTTCAGGGTTTGTCCTCTTAACCATCTCCTTATACATTGGAAGCTTAGCATATGACTCAGCATGTCCTCCATCTATCTCATCTAATGCCCTTTTCTTGGCCCTATATAACTGCATTCTACCAGGTTGCACCCCATACTTCTGCATTTCTGCCATCATACCAGCAATTTTAATATCTGGATTTGATCTAATGAGATCTATGAGCTTGTTAGCAATCCAAGGTGATGTAGCTTCTGGGATTCTGCCTTCTCTAACACAAGTGTGGGCTGGTCCAATAGACTTAATCTTGAATGTTGTTTTATCAGGGCATACAGATGCATGAATTTTCCAAGGGCAGCTATCTCTTGCACAATGCCCACTGACTCTTACAAAATCACTCTTATCTCTGACCAACTTAAATCCCTCTTGTATCACATAGTCCTTCAATGCACTTCTAAATGAATGTACATCCTCAAATAGCAGGCCTACCTCAAATAAAATAGGCCCAGCAGTTGCCTTTTCAAAGACCTTTCCTCTCAATTTTTCAGTTTTATCCTTCCCAACCTCAACACTAGAGTCACTGTCATGTTGTGGTTCACAGTCATCACTCCCTTCATAGTCAGGCATATCATCCCCATGCATCCCCACCCCATCATCACTACTTGAATCTAGATCATCACTTTCCCCTAGGCTAACATCCTCATCCTCACTGTCCTCACCACTGCTCACCACTGTCCTCACTGTTTCATCACTCTCCTCTTCACTGCTCACCACTGCCCTCACTGTTTCATTTACATCCTCACCACTGCCCTCCCTGTCTCTTGCCTCATCACTATCCTCCTTCTCACTGCTTACCCTTTCTCTTGTTTCACTTTCATCCTCACTACTGCCCTCACTGCTCACCACTGCCCTCACTGTTTCATTTACATCCTTACCACTGCCCTCCCTGTCACTTGCTTCATCACTATCCTCCTCAATTGCCTCCCCTCTATTAACTGTTTCAGTTATGTCCTCATCCCTGTTATTTGTTTCAGTTGTATCCTTATCAATGTTATATGTTTCAGTTGTATCCTTATCTCTTCCGCTAGATGTATCAGTTGTATCCTTATCTCTTCTGCTAGATATACCAGTTGTATCCTTATCCCTGTTCCCTGTTTCCACCCTATCCTCATTATTGCTCACCCTGGGCATAACAACTACATCATCTTCTGCTTCCCCAGACTCTTCTTCAGGAGCAGCCCTAATTTGTAGGGTCTCATATACCATTTCCGGTACTGCCTCCACAGCAGACACATAAACATCTATCACTTTCACTCTCTTGTTTAACCTAAACATTTCCATCAAACTCCTATCATCTACAATGTCAATACACATCTCAGTCCCACCAACCAAAGCACTCATGGCAAACATTACACTAACATTGCTCAAAACAGCCTGAAGTCCCAGACTACATATGTCCTCTAATAGCTCTATGTAACTGTACCTATCTGGATCAACATTGGGTATAGTGAACTCAAACTTGTTATCATAATGCACCATAAGATCATGGCTAAGAGAAGCCATAACTGAACCTGGTATAAGATCAAAAAAAGAAAAAACTCCTACATTTAAATACATCTGTAAAGGCTATAGATTAACATGTAAGGGCAAAAGACTGCATAAACAACAATACACAACATCATTTGTCACTAATTAAGGTTTTTAAAGAAAACCCCCAATTTTTCATTCCCGCAAGATACTATACCTAAAGATACAGCAAATACATGACGAGCAACTAACCTACATAACATACAACCCACTACATTTTCAATTAAAGATATATCTCAAGAAAAAAAAAACCCTAGACACTTTACATTTGCATGCTATCACAGACATACATTCAAATCGACACAGAAAACTGTAAACCCTAAAATTCGAACTGAGTAGTGGAATATCATAACATGCAATCATCTACGATGTGTTGATCTACGAGAAAATGAGTGTAAAAGAAACCAACATTTTACAGGAAAGAAACCCAAACATAGTGTATTAACATTTCAAGAAAAGGATCGACACTGGGTTGTAAATGGGTTCGTGAATACTAACCTGTTTCTTGCGCAGCCTTCTCACGTCAACCACGACCTCAATCTTCCACGAACTAGCGGTGTTTAGGGTTTTTTTGGTGATGAAGCAAGATGAATAGATGGGTAGTGAAGAGAGAGAGGAGAGAGAAAAGGGATAAAAAAGAACTGTCGCACGATCGTGGAGTTTCCTGCTTTCTGCCTCCCAGGGGCAAATCAGGATTTCAACAGGGCATACAGGGGCAAATATGTCTTTTTGTCAAAACCGTTAAGTATTTTTGTATTCCGTTTGTCAGCGGACATAAGTGTTACATTTTGAAACTTTGTGTCCTCGCGTGTAATTACCCCCAAACCTCAGGGACATAGGTGTAATTAGCCCAAAAAAGAATCACAATTCTCATTACCCAATTCATTATCAAATATTTATTTCACTTCAACCAAATTAGAAAGGAATAATAAAGGGATTTCTTTCTCATCACACTTTCCATTTCTCAATGTTTAGAATAGATTCATTATCTAATGTTCATTTAATTTCAACCAAATTTAAAAGTGAGTCATTAAGGGAAGGTAAAAGTGTTATTAACGTAACT
This sequence comes from Escallonia herrerae, assembly GCA_033070095.1. Classification (NCBI taxonomy): domain Eukaryota; kingdom Viridiplantae; phylum Streptophyta; class Magnoliopsida; order Escalloniales; family Escalloniaceae; genus Escallonia; species Escallonia herrerae. Next base: position 169,374 of record JAVXUP010001404.1, read on the forward strand.
AACAGAGGACAAAATCGTCCAAAAATAATTTATAACATTCGTACTTTTATAAGTAAAATATAGATATTTCTCGTTAAATACTAACATATATTTTCAGCGACAAAAAGATGATGAAGAGTATATAATAGGTGGAAATAAATTCTATTGTACATGTTGAAAAGCTGAAAACACTACTAGATTGAGGATTGTAAACACGAATTCCTTGTTACCCTGTAAGATAAGAAATTATTGCACAAATTTTAATTTATGAAATTTAAATCAAGGGTTATATCATTTTGTGATTTTTATACAAAAATAGTATGAAGTACTTGCGTTGCATGTGGATGTGGTCGAGAGTAATTTTTTAGATGATATTGTTAGCTTTTTTGGATCAAATAATATAATTCAATTATATTTTTATTTCTTTTGTGACTTATTCTACAAGAAATGTATATTTGATATTTGCAATTGTCATCAATGTTGAAAAATTTTCTTTGTAGGCTTCTAGATTAAAGAAATGTTTGATGTTACTGTTGAAAAGAAAAATAAATGGATAAACTAAAAGAAACATTCTACATCTTCCTTTTATAATCTATTAAATTGGTTTATGGTATACAGTTAAGATTTATAAATTTCATCACTTTATAGTAGTTTAATTTGGTTCTTTTAGCTTTCTAGATATTTTTTTTCCTATTCATCACGAGAAGACAAAAACAAATATTTTTTATTTATTTTTAAAAAAATAAGTCTATTGAATTATTATTCCATGGAATTCTTTTTAAAATAAATAAAAAAGATAATTTTTTTCTTTTTCTTTTTTAGTTTAAATAAAAAAGTTTACAGAGAGAAAACCATTGTCTGTTGATTGCGGCATCAATGGAGGAGGCCAGTTCCGTTTCTCTTTAAACACCAAAAAAGAGAAAAGGGAATTTTATCGTACAATCAATGAAAATCAGTTTGAAACATTATATATGTTCAAACTACAAACCAACACTCGCAATATAGACAATTACTATTTATGCGTATATAAATTGGTTATACATAAAACAATATATAAGAATGTTATGATTAATGTACGTTTATGATTTCAATACTAAGATGAAGTGAATGTGCATAAAAATCAATAATCTTGTGTTATGAGAGTCACTCCTCATGCAGGTAGTAGGCTTTCAGCTTTTAGCATATAGAATAAAAAGATGTAATTTTATTTTATTATATAATATTATCTTAGCCTTTATTAAAGCGATCTTCTTTTTTACGCATCGGATCTTCAGCTGTCATTTGATGGTTTTCATCATTTTCTTGTGTTGGATAGTATTTTTGAACTTCATGTGCTATCAACCTTGCACGGATTCTGTCATTTTCAGCCTTTTTGTACATCCTAATGATGAAGCCGAATTATTTCCCTTCCCTTTTCTCAAGGTTCTTTCTATTCTGCGTGTAATTTTTAGTATTAGACGTCGTTTTTACTTAAATTTTTATTAGGGATATAGTTATGAATTTGTGTACCTTCTTTGATTGTATCAATTTTGAGAATGGACATCCAATTAAAATTGTGCCTGTATCGATCAATGTTATGAATGTCTCCGATTACAATCAGTTTCGGCATGTACCTACTTTTATCAATATCATTGAATCAGTAATATTTATGTCAAAACAAAATATTCTTAATTTTCCTAGTTTACCTTAATTCATAAGATATTGGAAGTTCACATTTCTCATCCTTATAAGTCAATTCCTTTTCTGTGAGTGTAACTTTCTTGCAGCATCTTTTGCATGCTTAGTACCATATTTCTTCTTTATTCTCAATAGTCAGTAATCTCGATATAAATAGCGGTACAATTTCTGTATAAAATTGTTGTTAATTTGCGTCGAATTTAAGCCTTGATTTTTCCCCATTTTTGATGCATATTAACCTTATTTTTCATTTTGTTTCTTTGTTTTTTCAACAATTTTTTTGTTTCTTAACTGATTTTTCACGTATTGTAGTTTCTTTATTTTTTTTGGCAATTATTTACTAACCCAAAATGTAAGAAAAAGAAACTATATAACAGTTCTCGTTACCCAATATTTAGAGAACATTCATTATCCAATATTTATTTCATTTCAACCAAATTAGAAAATGAGTAATAAAGGAATTTCTTTGTTTTTGTTTTTCTTTGTCATGAGACTTTTCATTTCTCAATATTTAGAACTTGTTCAATATCCAATACTCATTTAATTTTAACTAAATTTAAAAAAGAGTCATAAATGGAGGATATAATTATTATTGGCGTAATTAACAAAGGATATAATCATTAATAAATAATTTATAACATTCGTGCTTTTATAGGTAGTATAGATATAGATTAATATAAAATTGGCTTATTTGATCTTCAATTCTGTCACGATCCAAGAATTGAAATAGTTTGATCTTGAAATGTTGATTTCTTCGATCTTTGCGCTTGAACAATCTTCGGAATGATACTTGATCGAGGGTTTTAATACTTTATCCCAAACAAGTGTGCATGATCTTCGACTTTTAAAATAAGGTTAATTCCTCTTTAGTTTAAAATCAATAAAAAAAAAATAATGGTCGTGCCTTATAAGTGCTCGATTTAAGAAAGACACCAGATTAGCACGTATTGTTCTTCAAAACAAAATTTAAAACGATAGACTTTCGGTAGAACTTTGACTTTAATTGAAGAGTCTCCGTGTGTCCTTCTTCTATATCCCAAACCTTTTATTTATAGACAATATGGTAGGTTTAATTTTGAAAACTCCTTGAGGTGGCTTTGACTTCATAATCAAAGAGATTTTGTCCTATTTAATTCAATCAGAATTTCTTAATCAAATGGATTCTTATTTTTACTTAATTTACAAGGACTTTCCTTTAGTCAAAGTTAACTTATTTGACTTTTACAGCAGCAAGACCACACATTTCGGCTAGATTCATTGATCAAATAATTTAATTGGACTTGTTCTTCCAATTTAACTTTTGTTCGAATCCAACTCAGCACCTTGACCCGTATTTTTTGCAATGTTCAATATTTGATTTGTCAACAAAATTTTGCGTTATTAACTAGTACAAATTTTTAGTGTGTACAGATACGATTTAGAAATTGATGCAATAACACTTTTAGTATTACGTAATTATCTAAGTAGAATAATAAAAAAATGCTACGAGATTAAAAAACTTAACTAGTAATAACAATCTTAGACTTTTTTGTTTTCAAAATTTTGAAAGTCATTTTAAAGAGTATAGTTAATAAATATTGTGCAGACATTAGTGATATTTTAAAGTGGTCCAGATTGCTAACTTTATTTTGTATACACGCATTGTGTGAACCATTGTTCCCAACCTATTCTGGTTTCACCCAAAGGCCCACTGGGGGTCCCAATTTTCATGACACGTCCGCATAACCAACAGTCAATATTTAACGCTCACAACCGGTCAAAGCATGCACGCTCAAGTCACGTGCACTTCTTACTTTTGCTACGTGACTTCGTCACTGAAAAAGCTCACCCTTGTGCGACGCCGCATCACGCTTCGACCGTCGTACTTCGCACATCGTCCGTCGACGTGCCATGGCACTTGCCCAAGGAGGTTGGCCTTGGCCCGGCCTCAGCCTTGTCCTTCCCCTTGGGGTCGTCCTCGGTTTCCCCATGAGGTTGGCCTTGGCCTTCCCCCAAGGTTTGCCCATGGCCATCCATCCTTAGCATTTTCACTACTCCTCAAAGGACCATACATCACTTCGCTACCCCCGTAGCCCGGACCTCACTCTGCGACCCCCGTCGCCCGGAAGTCACTTCGCGACCCCCGTCGCCCGGACATCACTCCACGACCCCGTAGCCCGGAAGTCACTCCGCGACCCCCGTCGCCCGGACGTCACCTCCGCGACCCCCGTAGCCCAGAAGTCACTGTGCAACCCCCGTCGCCAGGACGTCATTCCACCGCGCCCATGCGCCGCGCCACTGATACAGTCGTGCCCTCTAGCTCCCTATCACACTACGGTGCCCTTGGCACCATACGCACTCTGTTGCGCCCATGCGCTGCGCCATCTCTATGACATGTGCCCCCGGCACCATACTCACTCCGCCTCGCCCATGTGCCGTGTCACTGATACAGTCGCGCCCCCTGGCTCCCTATCACACTACAGTGCCCTTAGCACCCTACACACTCTGTTGCGCCCATGGGTCGTGCCACTAACACAAACGTGCCCCCGGTGCCATACTTACTCCGCTGCGCCCATGCATCGTGCCACTGATACAGTCGCGCCCCGTGGCTCCCTATCACACTACAGTGCCCTTGGCACCATACACACTCCGTTGCGCCCATGCCCCGTGCCACTAACACAGACGTGCCCCCAGCACCTTACTCACTCTGCCACACCCATGTGCCACGCCACTAATACAGTTGCACCCCTAGCTCCCTGTCACACTACAGTGCCCTTGGCACCATACACACTCTGTTGCGCCCATGCATCGTGCCACTAACACAAATGTGCCCCCAGCACCTTACTCACTCCGCCTCACCCATGCGCCGCGCCACTGATACAGTCGTGCCCATGCGCCGTGCCACTAACACAGACGTGCCCCCGGCACCTTACTCACTCTGCCGCGCCCATCCACTGTGCCACTGATACAGTCGCGCCCTTAGCTCCCTGTCACACTATAGTGCCCTCGGTACCATACGCACTTCGTCGTGCCCATGCGCTACGCCATCTCCATGACATGTGCCCCGGCACCTTACTCACTCTACCGCACCCGTGCACCATGCCACTAGCATAGTCGTGCTCGCTAGCTCTCTGTCACACTACCATTCTCCTTGCATCGGTCCATCCTTTCACCACACCATGCGCACCTTGCCTTAGTCGTGGAACATGCTTCGACCCATTCTCCAGAGTGTGCAGCATCCTATGGGGATAGGTGACTCCTCCGGGACACTATCACCGCCAGGGAGCTCTTCAACTCCTTTCCGCCAAGGTAGACGGCTCCTCCGGGATGCTACCTTGGCCTGCGGAATAGGCGACTCCTTTAGGACACTATCTCCGTCAGGGAGCCCTTCAACTCCCCTTTTGCCAGGTAGACGGCTCCTCCGGGATGCTACCTTGACGCGCTCTGAGTGCTCCGGCATAAGGACTCACCCGCGGGATGGGCTACTCTTCCGGGACACTATTTCTGCCAGGGTGTCTTCGTGACTGGCCTACGTGCTCTGGCACTGGGGCTAGCATCGACACCCCTAGGGACTATGACTCCCGGGTCACTCTGAGATGGGAGCAGGTCTTCGGAGGGCATCGTGCCTAGTCCACCTGGCAGCTGGGCGTTAGGTCTTCCCCACCGCTGCCAGGCTTGTGGGACTCTAGAAGGGCTTGGATTGGTGGCTAGATCAAGGGGGTTCTCTGGCCACACCGAAGCTATGGAAGCCAGTCTTTCCAGACAGACAGAGCGACACTGTGAGGGGTAGGCCGGGTGAATATGTGATTTGACAGTCCATGGAGCACCGACACCTGTGGACCCTTGGTGACATGTTACTCCCGGGGAGTGCCATGTGTCGCGTGATGACATCATCATCTCAACCTCTATAAATAGAGTTCTGGAGAATTCATTTGGGAGGTTGGACATTTTTTTACGGTTGGAGATAATTCTCTCACTTTCACTTTCTCACTCTAGAATCCTAGAGAGAGAAACATAGAGGACCCTAACTTTGGACCTAAGCATCGGACTGTAACTGTCGTCGTGTATTCACTCTGCGCCATCGCCCTTGCAGCACTGCCAGCCTCAGGCTCTGTCTGGGAAGCCTTTGATCTCTGCCCTTACTCCGCCCTTGCTGTGTCCCACGTCATCACACTTGGCATCTGACTCAGACTGCATTTCTTGTGGTACCTCCACGTCGACTGCGAACCCGCATTCCTTGGCATCAACCATATACCTATACATGTTCGAACATACATATATAAGAGTTGGTGTGATTGATAACCAGTACCATATATAAGAGTAGACAAATTAAAGCTGGTGTGGCAACATTTTTTTCTTCTTCAGAAACTAGCTATTTAGAATAATGATACTTGACATCATCACAATTGTACAGTGTTTGCAAAATATTTGTTAGAATAAAGTTCCAATAAGGCCAAACATGTCCTATTTTTGTTGTTTAAATATTTTGTCATGTGTGTCATATTTAAGCAATTTCACTTTATCTTAATTGTGCTTATTCTAAGCAGTTATATAACACCAAAGCGATAACAGGCCAAATTTCAAATTGTGCTTTATTTTTTATAGTACTAGGGGTCGTGGCACGAGTGATGCATGTACAAAATGTTAGCAAATCTTTTGTACATTTTATATCAAGCGTTGTCCCTAGGATGCATTTTAACTATGCCTTGTGAAAAAAAAATTAATTTTGGTAACCAACCTAATTATTTAGTTAATGTAGAAATCTAAACTTTTTATTTTTGCCTTACCTTTAAAAAAAGACTGATGTAAGTGTCTTTGTTTTGAGTAGGTAATTATGTGACACTAAAAAGGTGTTACACCAACTATCAAATTATATTTTTATTATATATATGATTTGATAGTTGGTGCCACCTGCACCGGTGATGGATGTGGAAAAATAAAGCTAGTAGTATGGAATTGTTAAAAAGTCAAGCGTGACTGTAATACCCGCACTTTTCCGAGCGCAAATCTTTTGAGCGGGTAAAAAAATACTTTTAAAAGCGGCAGTAATTAGTGGATGTTAAGATGCATTGGGGGTTAAGTTTAATTTTTAAAAGTTTGGGGGTTCTTTTTATAAATATGTAAAATGTGGGATAATTGTGTAATTTTATAAAAACAATTTAAACAAACCATGTTTTTTAGAATCTTGCCACCACCTACTAGCTTTTTATGACTAAGCTAATTATATAGTTTTATAATGGTTGAGGATAATGACTCTCGGGTGAAAAGGAAAAAAGAAAGAAAAAAAATGAGAGAAAGCAAACCAAAACAAGAAACAAAGAAAAAGAAGAAGCAGATAGAGGGAGCATGGAAACGGGGGAAGAAGGGGAAAGAATTTTGGCAGAAAAATCATAGAGAGAGAGAGAGAGAACGAGTCGAGAGAAATCTTCAATAGCTTGTTTGTAAGTTTTTAAGAGAGAAAAGGAAGGAAAAGAAAGGAAAGTGACTACTTTCCTTCCTTTTCTCTAGTTTGTGAATTTTTTAAAGGAGAGAAAAGAAGAGAAAAAAGGAGAAAAGTTTGGGCTTCTTTTGTCTCTAAATCTTTCCTCTCAAAATTGGGAAGAAACGGAAAGAAAGGAAACTCTCATAAGTAACATTTTAATAACGCCCACACTACCTTTGAGACAATGAAGACTAAACGTTTATGACTTTTTGGTTTTATGGTTTCTTATGGAAGCTTAACTTTATTTACAATCAAATGATTGTTTTAGATGTTAGAGTTGAATCATAACTGATTATTTTGCTTTTAGTATGATATTAATTAGATTTGAATGGTGAGATGCTTGTGGTGAACTCATGACTATTTTTGTTTTTTACATGATGACATTAATCAGGTACGTAAGGCTTATGACATTAGTATGATATGTATTTTGTATGATTTATCGATAACTAAATTATTTTACCAACAAAATCATGTTCTTTTAGGATCGTACATTCATAATCTTTGTTAGAATTATCACAATGTAGTATAAGGGTATATACGTAATCATGTATCTTTTCTTTTCTGCTGAACTCACAAACAAGAGAAAAGAATGATATGTTCTTTTCTCTCTTAAACTCAGAAACAAGAGGAAGGATAATTGTCTTCCCTTCTCTTCTTTTCCCTTCTCTTCCTTTCTTTTCTTTTCTTTTCTCTCGTCTCAAAACTCGCAAACAGGCTACAAGGTTATACTTTCAACCCTTTAATATTTGCGTTGATGTGTGATTTCTGGGTGTACACAGTGTGTGTATGGAGGTGTTTACTGTGTGTTTTGCTTGTGTGTTCAAGTTTCAGGTGTGGGGATTAAGGGTATATTGTATGTATATATCATGTAGGGAGAGTTGCGGCTTGAATTCGAGTTGGAAATGTGAATGGTGTGTGTACCACGTGTATTAGGGTGTAACCTGTGAGTACAATGTGTGTTTTGGTATAAGATGTGTGAGTGTTCTTGACGGTGCAGGTGTGTGTGTATGTGTTCCGTATAGCTGTGTGTGTGTGTGTGTGTGTGTGTGTGTGTAAGAATATGTATGTATAATGAGTGGAGGTGGTGTTAATGAGGGTGTAAGAATGAAGTGGGAGAGATTGGTGCACCTTTCAGTGTGGCCGAAGGTGCATGGGTGTGTTCTAGCATGATAGTGTGTGTCATGTGGCCGAATGTGCATGGGTATGTAGTGTGTGATTCTAGTGTGGTATGTGTGTTTAATTTGCATATAAGTGTGTGTTAGGATGTGTATTTTAGGCGGTATAAGGTATTTTAGATATGTTTGTGTGGATCCTGTAGTGTATCAGAGAGTGTAGGTGAGTTGTGTGTAAGTGGGTTTTAGCACATTGTGGAAGAAGAAGAGTGTGTGAAATTAGGTGAACTAGTGCTTATGAATGATGTGAACAGTACTTGTTATTGTCGCTAAAGGTTAAAAATTAATTCGGCAGTTTTTTCAATGAATTTCTATAAATAGCTAGGATCAAAATTAGAGAAAGTACAAAACTGTAACCCCTGATATTTTTACTAGATGTATGCGCTGACATATTTTGGGAATTTTTTGTTTTCCCGAATGGCATTAAATTAGGTATCGGTTAACTAAAATTATTGAATTACTTAGCATAGCAAATTAGGTTATTTTAATCCAAAAATTTTAGGAGAACTTTAATTTATTGATATCATTCAGTATCCAAAATTTCGTACCATTTTGAGGGCAATAGGTATTTTTAGCCGAACCGGCTTTTAAGCGCTTAGTCCGGACACCAGTCCGGAATTTTCCGGCAAAATTTTTCTAAAATACTTCTTAGTCAAGAAATGACCTCAAGATACTTAAAATAATATTTTTAGAATTTTTCTGGTGCCGAAAACCCCTAGGGGTATCGGTAATTTTTCAACCCAGGGCCATTTTGATAATTTTACACCTAAGGTGTGGGGGTTTGTTCTGGGAATGTGTGTAAGTTAATAATGAGTTACAATACAGTAATGTAAATTATATTCTAATCAGTGGACTGTTCCGTTTAGGTTAAAGCAAAAGATTTTTCTGGTTAGGGTATCATAGCTGTGAACCAATTAAGGCTTTCTATCCGAACCTTGTAGCCATCAGTTTGCTTTCACAATTATTCTTTTGTTTGCTTACAGCTGTTGTTGAACTCTAAATATATATTGATTTCAATATGTTATCGCCAAGTAAACCCTGACATTGATTCAATTATTGAACTCCTATCGGTGCTCACCTTTTATTGCATATTAAGTGTTGATCTGTGTATTGATTTTGTGATATTTGTTTTCTGTAACCTGACATGAGAATTTGTTCTGTTCTGAGGTAGGTATTATAAGGCTGGTCTAAATCCTGCATGGAACGTCGGTTAGTTCCCAAGTGGACTAGTATTTTGGTACATCATGCATGTGTATATTTTCTGAGCCTTGCTTGCTTGTATGTCATTGCTACTACCTATGATCAGTATCTTCAGAATTTTATGTGCATTGTATCTGAATTAATCATTTCAAGAATATTTGAGAACAATTGTCTCAATGTCTTATAAAAAGGGACTAAGTGAAACTCCTCCCTAATCTTATCAGAATATTGTGACTGTTTGAAATCCCTTAACTGTTTGTCTTTGGATCGTTGTAACTCCCTTAGGGATTACTTTAAACGACCTTACTAAGTTCAGCCTTAATTGTTCCGTTCTGTAGGTAGCCCTCAACGGTAGGTCGTGTGGGGAAGAGCTAGCGTCAAGTAAGACTTAGACTTTAAGGCAGTTACCCTAGTTTGTGTAAATAAGACCACTGCATGGGGTTGTAAAGTTAGTCTGTTTGTTAAGAAATATGTACAAATTGTAACAACTTAAACTGGGAGTTCCTTTGTGGAACCTTATGTTGTTGGAAGAATTTAGAGCTATGTTGTTTTAAGGATTTGAAATTATGATAGATGCTTTGATCTGTGTGATGTTATAGGTTAACGCCCCAGGGGTCCGTAGCAATAGAGTTCCAGATCTCTAGGGCGTTACGATGACATACAAGATTTTTACTTAACTAAATAAATCAATAAATGAATTTTAATTGTGAAAAGTAAAGATACCCATATAGGTCACTATTTGAGTATTATTTAAGTACCATTTATTGTGTTGCATTTACTCAAAATTCTGTTGATGCCATTAGTCATTATTCTAAGTCACTAGTTGCATAACCCAAAAGTAATGTTACCCCAGCTTGGTATTAAGTTGTATATATCTATGTACACTAGAGCGATAGTGTCAAATGATACCGTAGCACCCGCGATATGTGTGTAACAACACGATAATCTAAAATTGTGAAAATAAAAAATATCAATATACCACTTGGGGCAAGGATATAATTACACACTTGTCTGTCAAATATGAAAAATATCAAATACTTCCTTTGACCGAACGAAATGCGGATGAGATTAATCTTTTTGATAAGAAAACGACTCTACCTTTGTCTTTGTTGAATTTTCCTTTCATGACTTCTTTTTATTGCTGGAAGTTTCCCTGCCACAATTGAACAAGTTCAAATAGAATGGAACATGGGTTCATTTTCTCATAGAACCAAAAGGGATGTTACCCCAACTATTAAATAGTGTTCTTCTTTTATTTATAATATAGAATAGATAGAAAAATCAATAGACTAGGGTCGTGGCCACACCTAATACTTGTGTATCAAACTTAAGAACACTATCGTGGAAAAAGAAATACCATAAAGGTAAAATAACATATGAGAATCATGTCAACAAAATTGAAATGAAATATGAGATTAAGCAGACCTTGTGTTACCGTGGTGACCAAAAAAAGGGGTAGCAGTATATCCCTTGGGAACCTGCAAACCTGCTAGAGTAAGATAGTTCAGAATATAGGTAAAACATTAGGTGATTGAAAAGTTTTCTGGTCTTCTCTTTGGCAGGACTAGTGGTGAAGGTTCACTCCATAAAGCATATCTGTTGGAAGTTGGGCTACTAGCTGATTGACATTATTAGAATGCTATTTTGCACCTAATTTACATGCTCTAGAAATGCGCTCGGCATTACCTACACTTGGACTCGTCCTCTAATTCAAAATCCTTTATTGATTGACATTGTTTATGTGGCTGTGCCAGGACTTTGCTCTAAATATTTGCTCCACATGATTTGCATGTGGACTTTTCTTTCTGTGCAAGTCACTTGTCGCAGATCCAGAGACATTCTCACACAAGATACAGCCGGTAACACCTAACTGAAGGCCCCAAGCACTTTTCTTAATAGACAATCCTTAGTGTCTGGGCGATGTTATAGTCGATGCAAAACCCAGTGTATTAGGCTGTGGCATTACACGTCATGCCTGTTTTGTGCTCCAATGCGTATATTTTCCATGGGCACTCATGTGATATCTATTTGCCAGCATAACCAAGACGACTTTGTGTTTGACTGCATTAAAAGTTTGCTCGACAAGGCTTATAGTTGAACTTGTCTTCCTTTGTATAGTCTCTTGTAGACCGGCACTTACAAGACGATTGGTTTTAAGTTTCACCGCGTAGGAAGTATGCTTAATATGACTTCGCGACCCCCCGCTCTAACCCCCACCCCAACCATACATAGTCTCTTGTTGACATGCACTTCCACAAGACGAAGACAGTTTCAAGTTTGATCGCGTTGAAAGTGTGCTCCATAGGACTTGCAATTAGAGTTGCCTTTCTTAGCATTCTCTCTTATTGTCACAAGATCAAGACAGCTTCGCCATTGACTTGCAAGAAAATTCTAAGCTGCCTACATACTCATAAAGGGATCTAGTCAAGCAAATGCACTTTTAGTGAGAAAGTGCCCGCCCTGCCTAGTTTTATCTCATCCAGGCTTGGAGCATTGGTCATGTAGTATAGGTTCGTTTTGAGGAGCGTTAATCATGCCATTTAGGCTTGTACTGAGGAACGTTGATTATGGCCTTCACTTTCGGCATAGAGCTTAATCAAGTGAAGACTTTTTATTTGGAGATTTTATTGAAGGCCCATGCTTGATATGTGATGAGGTTGTTTTGATTGATTCATTACTCAAGGAATAAGGTTGGACTGAATTAAGACATTTGAGTATTTACTGAAGAGCTTGATCTTCACCAGATCATTTGAAGCTTGGTTGGACAAAGGCAAACAAAGTTTTGGTTGTAAGGTTTCAAACCTGAACGTCAACCGGATGATTTTAAGCTTGGGCGGACGAAGACAAATAGGGTTTTGATTCAAGAGCTTCAGATATTAACCTTCAATCAGATTAAATTTCATCCTTCAGTTCAGGCTTGAAGCTTGATTAAATGAACACAAATTGAATTGGCTTTCTTTGTGTGTGTGTGTTTCTTATTCCACTCTAGGGCTGCTAGAGGTTTATCTTGGATTCGCTTCTATTGCATTTTAGGTGAGTGCTTGACCTTTTAGATTTAAAGGAACTTTATAGGTTGTTGACACTTTGTTTAATTAGATAATTAAGCCAATTTCAAAATGTTTTGGTTTCAAAGTAACCGAAAATTTTTATTTCTTTATCCAAATTTAATTTTTTTTTTATCTCAACGCTAAGTAAGTCGCGGGCACCGAAACTCTCCCCAAAACTCTCCCTCCACCGAACTGCTCCGTCTCTCTGAACTTCGGTGCTCCGTTGCCACCACCAGTTTCCTCCGGCGGGTGGTGACATGGTAGGTTAGTTGTTTTTCTTATTTGTGTGGTTTGTGTGAATTTAGGGTTGCAATTTGGGTTTTGTGGTTGATGCGGTGGGTGACCTTCACCATAGACGACAGTGCTACGGTGGTGGGTCTCTATAATAGGCGTCAGAGCCAAGTGGTGGTGAGGGTCGCTGGGTATGGCTGTCTAGGCTTAGCTAGTTGCTAGGCAATCGGGTGTGGATTGTCGTGCGTCAAAGAAAATGACTGGTTGGTCCCTCTGTTGGGGTGTCTCTGTGGTGGTTGTATGCTGAAGAACGTTGTAGTGGGAGCGTGGTGGTTGTGGGTCGGCGAAGAAGAGGTGAGTCTAGGTCAAAGGATTTTTGCTTCTAGGATTTGTTCCGCCTCCCCCTAGTTGCTTCCCCCTTTGTTCCAGAAAGGTGAGTTTGGCTCGATTTAGGCGGTGGCGATGGTGCTTCAGCGCAGCTTGTAGTGGAGGTGATAGTGGCTCTATGGGTCTGCAGTGGTGTTGGATGTCTGGTGTAATTGTGTGGTGGAGGTAAATTCGGCTGGTGGTTGTGGTTGTCCGGTGGAGGTTAACCGATTGCTGTTGCAGTCATTGGTTCTTGGCAGCGGCGTGAAGGACTGGCGGTGGACGTGGCTCCGGCGAGGCAAGCAGTGCTCACCAAGCGACGAGTCGGCGTCATGGTCCGGAAGGCAAGTCAGTGGAGCGATGGCCGGAAAATATGGAGATTTAGGCGCCGGCGTGGGTACACGAAGATCGAGGAGTCGATGCAGCATGCATCATTGGGACTGGTGCCTGTGCTTCCGGAAGACAGCTCGCAGTTGGGGGGGGGGGGGGGTGGGGTGTGCTGTTGTTTATAGTTTATTGGATTTTGTTGTTCTTATATGTTTTGTTTGTTCTTTGTTTTTCCTTTCGTGCTTGTTTTTGTCTTTGTTAGGCTTCGTTTGATAAATTTTTTTTTTTGGTTTTCAATTTTTAAAGAGCAGTCTTTTAAAGAGCAGCTTAATTTTTTTTTTTATAAAAACAAGTGGGTGTTTGATAACCCTTTTTTTGAGGTTTTTTTTTTTGGTGTTTGGTAACCCTTTTTATTTTGACTTTTTTTTTGGGTGGTTTGCGGTGGCGGTGGTGGGGCGTAGCGGTGGTCGACGGTGGTGGTGGTGGTGGCCGACGGCCGGAGGTGGCTGCCGACAGTCACTGGCGGTGGTGGCCGGCGGCCGGCGGTGGCTGCCGGCGGCCGGAGGTGGCTGCCGGCAGTCACCGGCGGTGGTGGCCGGCGGCCGGAGGTAGCTGCCGGCCGTCTCCGGCAGTGGCTGCCGGCAGTCTCCGGCGGTGGTCGCCGGCGGCCGGAGATGGCTGCCGACAGTCTCCGGCGGTGGCTGCCGGCGGCCGGAGGTGGTTGCCGGTGGTCGCCGGAGGTGGTTGTCGGCAGTCTCCGGCGGTGGTCGCCTGAGGTGGCTGCCGATGGTGGGAGGGTGGTGGTGGTGGTCGAAAAAAAAAACCAAAAGTGAAAAAAAAAACCAGTTTTTGGAGTTTTTTTTTTTACTCTGCAGTTTAAAAACTGGTTTTTTAAATTGAAAAAAAAATGGTTATCAAACGCTCCTTTTTTTTCAGTTTTTAAAACTGAAAAAAAAAGAGGGAAAAAAAGAGTGTCAAACGGGGCCTTAGTTTTTCATTTTTTGGGCCTTCTTCGTCCTCTTATTTTTTGTAATTGTTTATTTAATTTATAGTTGGTTGTTGTTGGTGTTAATTTTTTGTGGTTCCTATCGGACGAGATTGTCATCTGTTTGGTCATGAACTTGTCCTCTTTGTAACCGTTCTTATATTAATGGTAAGGTTCTTAACACTTTTCCAAAAAAAAATAAAATTATCTCATTTTCATGCCCAAAGTCCAAGCACTTTTTCAAAACCAAGCAAGAGATCTCAAACTAACTTCACTCCCTTTTATCATGCCTACCACCTACCCTGCTCTATTAACTTTATTGTCCCATACAAGAGCTTGATTCTTTAACAAGATCATTTGAAACTTGGTCAGACGAAGACAAATATAGTTCTGATTGTAAGGTTTTCAAAACTTAATACGGGACGAATTGCTCAGGCGCACGAAGACAAATAGGATTTTAGTTCAAGAGCTTCAGAGATTAACCTTCAACCAAATTAAATTTCATCCTTCAGTTCAGGCTTGAAGCTCGATTAGATGAATTTATTCCACCCCAGGGCTACTACAGGTCTGATCAAGCTTCAGTTCAGGCTTGAAGCTTGATCAGACAAATAGGGTTTTAGTTCAAGAGTCCAGTTTTTTTTTTTTCAATTTTGAAAACTGAAAAAAATAAACGAGTTTGGTAATCATTTTTTTTCTTCAGTTTAAAAAATCAGTTTTTAAATCTAGACCGTTTTTAAAAACTCCAAAAATAAGTTTCGGTTTTCAGTTTTAGTTTTTTTTAAGACCATCACCACCTTTCCACCGCCGGCGGCAGCCACCTCCGACGACCACTGCAGGCAGCCACCAGCACGGCCACGCCCCACCACCGACATCACAAAAATAAAAACTCAAAATAAAAACTGAGTTATCAAACACCCACTTATTTTTGTAAAAAAAAAATTAAACTGCTCTTTAGTTTTTTTTAAAAAAATTGAAAAAAAAAGTATTATCAAACAGAACCTGTTTTTGAGTGGTTGAGGTTGAAACAGGAGATGGGAAAAGTTTATATGATTTTGGGCCTTGAACTAGATTTTGTTTGTTTACTGTGATATCAGAAGTCTAGCTTTCATCAACAAAGCAGGTTTGAATATATCGACGACTACGTGTATATATACAAATTGTCCAACGTTTGATACAAGTAGTTCTTATTTATTTATTGATCTTGCATGTACTTCCAATCATCGAGAACGCTTCGTGACATTCACATTTTTTTCTCAGTGAGTGTATCATTGGTCTTTGTTGCTTCTCATAGCTTGTAGGATGCAAATGAAAATTCATTTGAGAAATAAAACAAACATCAAAACTTGCATAAATGTTTGCCATACGATTTTCATACAAACCATCTCTGATCCTTTTGCAGCTTTTAACTTGGTCAGCATGGCAAAAGGACAACACTGCATCAAGAAGAATGCAATGGAAACCCAGTCATGTGCGAAGTTCAACATTAATAGAATGAAAAGAGGACAAAAAGAATTTGAAGTACCAGTTTACACTAATAGAAGTAGGGGCAGTAAGACGGTGTTGTGACCTAGTTTAACATGGATATATGTTAATGATGATGGAGTTTTCAAATGAAGGAACATACTGTGTGACATATAGACATGGTGAGATGGCAGTATGAAAAAGATTTAATAAAATAGAGTAAAATACATAAATGACCATTGAACCATGAACCCAATTTCTTGATGCCCACCAAACTTTAATTTGTGTCATTATGGTCACCAAACCACAATTTGTCTAATTTGACCATTTCGTTAGCTGTAGTCAGGCAGAGTCCCGTTAAGCGGTCTTGTGAGGGGCAAAATTGTCACAATATTTCCAAAATTATTGCTCTCAATCATTCTCTCTCTCTCTCTCTCTCTCTCTCTCTCTCTCTCTCTCACACACACACACACACACTCACGCGCACAAAAATACGTATACACACACAAATAGACACCACACATCTGGGACCATCGGGGATCAATGAATGTTGGTGGTGATTAAGTAATATATGTTGATAGGGTTGGGCAGTCAGGGGGTAGGGATTAATCGACGCAGGCCGAAGGTGATGGATGTGCTCGATGGTGCTTGAGGGTGGAAATGGGAAGAGGAAGGAAGAAGGGGGACATGGGGGAAGGTGGCTCAGCTTGAGGGCTTATAAAGGGGAGTTGAGAAAAGGGAAAGGGAAGGACGGGATGGTTTGTGGTCGAAGAAGATGGAGGTGCAAGAAGTGAAATGGCAACAGTGGAGGGCCGAAGGTGAAGGGCGTGAGGGGTCGGGCTAGGGGAAGAGAGAAGAAAAGGAAGAAGAAGAGAAGAGGCAAGGCAGCAATGGTTGAGGGCACCGTCGCCAACGGCTAGGGTTTTGGCCCCTTGATTTCCCGTGGAGGTGGTGGTGGGTGGTAGGCTTGGTCTGATCGTTTTGGTTGTGGATGGCGAGGCTTGGGTGGGATAGTTGATGGTAGTAGGAGTTGGATGGTGGTTGCGATGGACTGCTAATGTTGGATAGTAGTGGTGGGTGTTGGTAGAGGAAGACCACCGGATAAAGGAAGAAAGAAGAAAAAAGTAAATGAAGAGACGTTGAATGTGATATTCCATGTGCATTGCACCCGATCACTTAACGGAAAAAGTGAACTCAGGTTAACAAAATGATAAAATAGGAAAAATTTGAAGTCTAGTGACTATCATGAAGCAAAGTAAAATTCAGTCGGCATGAAAAATTTGGGGTCATAGTTCAGTGGCCATTGGTGTATTTTACTCAATAAGATATGCCATAATCTTTACTCCATATAGGAATGGCAATGAAACGGGTCGGGTGCGGATCTTATAAATTTTTATCCACCCCAATAGCCTTAAAACCTCGCCCCACCCTGCCCCACCACCGGTCAAATAAGTGCAATATCATATCCGATCCTAAGCAAGTTTAAAAAATCGGTCTCATCCCCGGCCCGATCTGCCTCGCTCTTCTTTGTAGCCCTGTGCACTACAAAACTTTAGACAAAAAATAAAATAGACAGATATCAAAGTAATGTCCAAAAATCCTAAAGGAGAGACTAATAGATAACAACACACTTCAAGTAAGTTAAGTCATAGTTCACATAGATTACACTACAGTTGTGAAAAAGTTTAATGGCAATGCAAATGTAGCAAAGTAGTCACTTGGAGGCAACAATTATGAATACAAACGCATCAAGCTACAAAACAGTTTGTAAAGTAGCAAAGCAAGCTAGTGCAGCTGGTCCGCTCTCCAAATACAAACGCAGTCACTATTCACTGTAAAAATTTAAAGGAAATAAAAAAACGACCTTAAAATAAGTAGATGCAAGAAAAGATATAAAGTCAAAAAAAGAAATACAATTTGCATAAGGAATCATACAGATGTAACACATGAGTTGTCACCATCTTTGTCGCCATAAATCATTACAAATCCCTTGCATACTAAATTAGATACACCTATAACACAATCATACAAATTTATAAGTGCGCATTAAAATTCAACGTATAGTCAAATTTAACTCCACAAATGAATCATAGAATGAGTAAGCAAGTTAGTCTAGTTGGTCCGTACTTTAAGTACAAATGCAGTAATTGTTCACCATAAAAAATAAAAGGAAAAAAAAGACAATAAAATAAATAGATACAAGAAATGATATATAGTCAAATTAAAAAGAAATACAATTTGTATAAGGAATCATACACCTGTAACATATGAGATGTCACCATCTTTGTCATCATAAATTATTGCATATCTGTTGTGCACTAGATTAGACACACCTATAACACAATAATACAAATTTACAAGTGCACGTCAAAATTATTTTTACCTTTCATATCAGCAGCCGATAACCAGTCTTGAACACATATTAACACTTCCACGTGCCAAAAGATGCGTCTCATGCGACTGTAGATATCGGAATAGGAAGAATATCAGCTATAATGTCGGGTTTTTCAATCCATTAGTCTTCCACCAAGCCAAAATATCAAAGTCCAAAGACCTAGGCAACACATCCTCCTCAAGATAATGATTCAACTTATATTCACGGTAGTCTTTCTATTCTTTTTGACATGTTCATCGAAACCTTAAGAGAATATTGACATCCAACCTCAACAAGTTCTTGCGAGTGAAAAGATGAAC
Source organism: Escallonia herrerae (assembly GCA_033070095.1). NCBI lineage: Eukaryota > Viridiplantae > Streptophyta > Magnoliopsida > Escalloniales > Escalloniaceae > Escallonia > Escallonia herrerae. The sequence continues at coordinate 187,974 of JAVXUP010001404.1, forward strand.
CAATTCAAGTATTGTCATCACTAGCCTCTCTTTTTTGGTACTCACGAAAAGTCTATAACAAAGTGATGACGCCTTATCAGTTTCTACCTCTTCTGCCCTGGCCATGATAACAATAATGAATCAACACCATTTTGTACCTAGGATCCAACACTAAAGTGACTACCATGATTCCATGAATATCCGATTAATATTTATTGAACTTGTCATGCATTTTCTTAGTCGTACTACTAATCACCTTACTTGAGCTCATGAGCCACTCACCTAAAGCCATTCTAATCTCACAAATTTTAAGAAAAAAATAGGTTTGTTGTAGGATACTTTGTGCCAGAAAACATCTATGTTGTTTCATAAACAAGCTTAACATCCCCCATATCTTTCTTGTAATAATCCACTCCTTTTCACTTGGGCAAGCATTATTTAAGACTCACGTTTCTTAAGCGAGAAAAAATATCTTTATACACAAAAGTAGTTTCAAGCATAAAAAAGGTTAAGTTCTATATTGTAAGACAATCAAGCGCCAACTTTTTTGTACTTGAAATACGCAATTGACGAATACTCTCTTTAAATTTCTTGTCTCTTTTTGGCGTTGCCCTCCAAAAAGCTGCACTCTCTCTAATTTTTTCAATGTCCCTTTCGTCAAATTTAACCCATCTTTAACAATCAAATTCAACACAAATGCCAAACATTGCAAATGAATCAATTCACCAAACAACAACAGAGTACTAGAATCTAACTTAAGTAACAAGTCATCAATCATCGCACCATTCACACTACAATTGTCAATTGTGATTATACATAATTTTTTATAAATGTTCCAGTCAAGCAATGTTTGTGACAAAGCTCGCAAATAACTTCACTAGTGTGTGGACATGGCAAATAAAGTAGATTGTATAATACAAAAATTGCAAAAGTTAAAAGCACACCTTATAATATGACTTTGAAGAACAAAGGCTTCATCGATAAAATGTGTGCTCTGACAGCAATGAAACCTGAAACCAAAAAAATAACCCTAGAGGGGGGTGAATAGGGTTTTTGAACATTAATGAAGAATTTAAACTAAGCACAATCATAAATATCAAACCAAGTAATAATTCAATGAAAATGCTAACTAAACAATCTCAAACAATTCAATAAGTAAAGAGATTGAGTTAGAGATACTTGACAAGGAGATTTAAATGGTTCGGCTTGAACTACCCTCAAGCCTACATCCACCTTCAAGGAAGTTCCTTGCAAGAGCACTAGAATCTACTAGTAATAATCTTCTCCTCAGGTTAAGATCAAAACCCTTACAACACTTGGTGATATCCCCACACCAAGCACAAGCCTTGAATCTACAAAGCTCACCCAAGACTTGACAAACCCAAGCCTTGATCACAATCCTTTTACAAAGATTAATTGTGTACAACGAAACCCTCTTGAAAGAAAATGAGTACAAATGAAGCTCTAGTACAATAGAAAGATGAGAGAATTGATGACTTGAAGAATGCTCACTCTCAATCAAAGAATTGCTCACAAAGATGCTCTCTTTAATGATGTAAAATCATGAAGATGAAGAGAGAAAAGTTTAATCTATGAGCCTTGATGTTTCTCTAATGAATGGAAGCTTAAAATGTTGTTTCCATGGTGTATGATGAAGCCCCAACTCATTTATATAGAGAGAAAATGAAATATAGCCGTTATAGGCAAAATATGGGCAAAACTGCCATTATAGTCAACTGTATTCCCAATGCAGTTGACTGGGTTTCCCTTAAAATAGTCGTTGAAGTTTTGTCCTCTAAAATAGCCGTTGGAGCTGAATTTTGACCAATGCAGTCGACTGCATTCCAATGCAGTTGACTGTATTCAAATATAGTCGACTGGATTCAAATACTGCCTATCAGCTGCCTCACGGAACCCCTTTTCCTATTTTGGGCATAATTTTCTCTAGAAAAATTGGATTGAGGTGCTGTTTTTTGCGTTACAAAGATAATGAAAATTTTTATCAAGATATGAAAAGATTACCACCAAAATAGTATTTAAGAAAATCTGAGTGAGCTCCAAAGTTCACTCATTTTTAAGAACCACACTTGTGTGAAATGTTATGAACTCACATGCAATGCACAAGGTGTCCTAGGGTCTTTTTAGGTCATAGTCATCAATTCAAGCATCAAACCAAGACTAGTTACATAATAGTAAAGATCAATTATAATCGATAGTAACTTAGTCGATGCATTCTTTGTTGCTCTTCGACATTGGACTTGATGAAGCTTCTATAGCATGTTCACTATAACTTTAAACTTCTTTGGCTTTAATCCATCTATCAACTTCTCAAATGTGTCTTCATGAGTGTGCATGTATATACCTACTAAGAATACACTCAAAGCACACATTAGAACATAATCAATGTGTAATTATCATCAAAACAAGATGTAAGCCTAGGTTATCCAACCATAGGGCTAACAAAACCCTTCTTTTGATTGCCAGAAATCCACAAGTCAGTAGCGACTGTAACCCTGCTTTTTTATCCCATCAAGTAGTTTCATCGTTGCTCCTTCTCATACTCATAGATCTTCACAATTTTGCTCTTTACTGTGTTCCCGGTTGGCATCTTAAATAATGGCTGAAGTGCAAATGCATCCCTCCTAAATACCATGTGGTCAACAATTAATAGCAGGTATAACCTCTTTCCTAACAAAATCCTAATCGAAGGTACAATTACCTAGTTCAGGCTTAGCATTTCCATTTCCTATTCAAGAGCTTCTGTCTAACATATGTTGTCTTAAATGTTACATCTGTCCAATTGCATACACATGTAAGTATCCCATTTTTTGGTTTTCCCCTATAGTGTTTTCTGGCAGTGAATACATGTTGTTGTCACGCCTTAACCATTTTTCCTCTTTCGAAGTGTGTCCACAGAACAAACTTTTTGAATCATCATTATTTATCTCCCCGGGGCCACTTTCAAGGTCAATCAGTTCGGAATAAGAGACTCTCATGCTTGCATTTGGTGTTGATGGATAAAAACTCTGATCCTCGAGCGTAACTTTAGGGTTTGCATTGGAGATATGCAATGGGAGAAGACGTTATTCATCTGAAGAAATGATTTTATCTGTATATTCATTCGAACACAAAGAAAAATTGATCAAAAAAATTCACAATTAATGGATATTTAACTGAAATAACTTAAATTACACGACTGACTAAAATCAATCAAATTCGACAAATTATGGTTTATTGTACAATAGTTTACTTAGATAACTATGTTTACTGCATAGTAGTTTTAAAATACTGTAAGTAAACTTCCTTAATATTTAGTGTGACTATCTAACATAAACACCATCCTACCAAGTACCAAGGCAATGTACTTATTCTTAATAAGCCATAATGCAACTGATTTGATACTTGAAAGTTTGCAAATACTAATTACTTATCAGATTGAACATTAGTGTACCCAATATTGTAAATGAGTGGCTATGGAATGGCGGCAACATTATGGCTTATAGTGTTATGGGCCATACTGAATGATTATCTTTGTCTATATGGTTGGAGCTTCACATAATTAGACAAGATTTGGTGTCATATTAAATCAATTAACAACATAGAGATTAAACACTTTTTATTCTATTCTTGGTCCCAGCCCTGAAATGCCCCCATCCCTCATGATTTCTAAAAGTTGGTATACTAAGTGGCCTATTTCTAGGGTGTCCAATGAAGCCAAAGAAGCATCCACAAAGGTTGTAACATTTTTATGTTGGTCTCCCAACATTGTAAGCATGCCCAAATTCTTCAACTAAGTGATGGTATTGTATAACATGGTTGATGTAGGTTTTTATACAATTCAAAATGCGTATTATACCCTAGGTACTCAATTAAGCTCCATATGTTTTGATAAAGTTCAAAATCATTAAATGCAACGTTAGAAAGAGAAAATGTAGGCAAAATCCTAAACAGAAAGAAGAAACTCACTTTTTATTAAAAAAAAATGCTAAATTAGTTTATCCAAATTATAGCACATGTTCTCTAACTTTCCAAAACAAGATAAGAAAACAACAACAAGATTAAAATTAGACTAGGAACATTGTACTACACAAATTAAATCCTGAGAATAGGATCATGTCATAGGTGATGGGGTAGTCAATATACATGCAAATTCGGTTCCATATCAATAGCTTTTACTTGTAAGTTATGCGAACACTGCTAACCTTCATTTGGGATTTCAAATCCAGATGTAGTTTTCTCAGTGGCAATCAATATAGATAGATGCAGTGCTAATGATAGAGGTGGTGGTGATAGTGTTTGGTCGAGGTAGAGGTAGGTGGACGGTGTTCAATCGAGATGGAGGTGGACGGGTTTGGTCAACTGTTGGTGATGGTGACCATGGTGGATGGCCAGTTAGATGATGGTGAGGTGGAGGTGGTTTATGGCTGCGGGGGGAGGGGGTGATCACCGACGATGTGGGGGATAAGAGGACGTAGGGGCGTATATATATATATATATATGTGTGTGTGTGTGTGTGTGTGTGTGTGTGTGTGTGTATGTATATATGTGTGTGTGTGTGTGTGTGTGTGTGTGCGTGTGCATGTGCGTGTGTGTGTGGACGACTGAGATTGGCTGATGCATTGGGTTGGTATAACAAGGTGGGATGGGTCACGTGACAGGTTGGATAGAATACTAATATCTGATCCTAACCCGTAGCAGATTAAAAATAAGTACCATACCCTCCCCATGACCTAATCAAAGTCAAAATAACCCATCCCCTATTGGGTCAGGGTGGGTCGGAGACATGCTGGGTGCGGATCTAATTGCCATCTCTAGCTCCATGTAAGGGTTCCATGAAGATTACAGGCAAGTGCTAAGGCATAGAAGGACAATGAAAATGTAGGAAAGAGGAGGCCAGCAAAATAAAGATTAAACCATGTGCAACATAGAAGATATGCACTACTTCTATAGAGAAGTCCACAGGTTGTTAGACATGGTTCAGATGAAGATATGTACTTGGTCGCGTTGATTACCATAGTTCAGATTAGGAACATCACTGTTGCCAATACCATGGGGTTGTCTTAATGGGCTCCACCGCCTCACATATCTAGGGCACTAAGCCTGGGGCAACTGGTTAAGCACCAGTTTCATGGGAGGAAGGCCGATACAAAAATCTCTTTATATAAAAAAAAAGAATTACTTCATGTGACAGTAGTTTGTACAAAAAGAAAAAGTTATCACTCAAATATTAAAGTAGGAATAATTTGTAGGCATTAAAAAATTTACTAGCTAATATTGCTGATTCTTTCTGTAAGAAATCAAGTCCTAATTCATGGGATTTTCAAAATTAATCATACAACTTAGCCTATAAAAAAGGGTCTTGGGGAAGAGTAGAAGGACACGTATATATGATCTTTGCAAACAATGCCAAAGCTCTGCTGAAGCTCTGTTACTTTGAGTAGTGATGTCCTGTTTAATTTTTTATTTGAAAATTTGGCAAGTATAAAAGGTGGCACATTTGTGTACATAGATTTGAGAAGAATGGATCCCACAATTCTGTAATCCTATTTGGACTCTATAATGGCTATTGAGAGCCTTCCATTAGCCTTTTACGCATGACTAACATACATTTTTGAAACGAAAAATAGCGGATGACCCCTCCACTATACACCATATGTTATTTTATGCCCTGCATTACAAAATAATGTATTAAAACTCCTCACAGTTAACAAAATTGCGTCCTTCAAATGAAATCCTTTATTTTAACCGTGTGTACACCATGCCCGTTGACTAATGGTTATTTTTTGAACTTTAGTCCCTTCTTCACTTCCACAATTCCATCCCTTCTTCACTTCGACCCATGTCAACCAGACCAACCGTGATAGCACCACATATTTCTACTACCGCCCGCATTACCTGTCACCCACCACCCCCATACACACCATGATTTTTGTTCCCCCTCTCCATCTACATCACCCACAAAAAGATACACCCTTCACATTCACACGCACATACACACACCCCTTGCACGTAGTGGAAATGGGTGGGTTATTGTCCATGTGTGTTTGGATTTGTGCTGTAGTGCGCGCATACGTGCTGGGTATTTGTTGGGGTTGGGGGGGAGGAAACTTGTGTCGCATGTGGGTGTGCATATGTGTGTGCATGCATGGTGCATGTGTTGGTGAGGTGATGAGGGATGTGGGGAGGGGGGAAGGGTTAACTGTGGTATGTGTCTGTGTGTTAGTGGGTTTTTGTCTGTGTGTTTGTAGGGTTTGTGTTTTCCCGTGTTGTGTGTGGATGTGTGTATTTACGTGTGCGTATAGGGGTGTTTTGCTGGGTAGTTGGGAGGAGGGAGAGACAACCATAGGGTGTGTGTGTGTCTGTGGGTATTTGTGCGTGCATCCAGGGTGTGCGTTTTAGGGTGTGTGGGGTATAATCGTCATGCATCCGTAGGTGGGCGTTTGTGTGTGCATGCATGGTATTTGTGTGTATGTTGGGGGGTGAATTACGGGGTGGGGGATCGTGGGGTGTTTGTGTATACGTGCAGTGCACGCGCGTGTGTGGGAGTAGTGGGTTTGAGTGTGGTTGGGTGAGTGTAGGGTGTGCAAGGGTTTGTGGGTGATTTGGGGGGGGGGGGACCATGGTGTGTGTGGGGGGGATATGGCATATGTGTTAGTGTGTGTGTGCGTGTGTGTGTGCGTGCGTGCGCGCGCATGGTAGTAGGGATTTGTGCGCGGGGGGGGGGGGGGAAGGGAGAGACTTGTGTTGTGTGTTTGTGTATGGGTGGTGTATGTGGTGGTTGATGGGGATATGAATAGTTGTGGGGGCTTGGCGGTGATTAACATGGTAGAGGTGAGAGACGAGGGTTACATTATGATAAGAAAAAAAAGGACATTTATGCAATTTCAAAAAGTCTATAACAATGTTATTTAAAGAGTGAAATTTTGTTAATGGGAATGATTTTACTCTTTTAGTATATCGTTTTAAAGCTATTTTTCGCTTATAAAATTATTGCCAACTTTAAGATGAAAATATGATAGCATTATTATATTACTAGCCACCGTAGCACGCGTGATGCGCTTGCAAAAGTAAGTTACTGATATGGATTTTGTGGAAAAAGTAAAAATTACGTAAAAGTATTTATCGTCACATTCAATAAAATGAGTGCAAAAATAAAGGTAGAATATATTATTTTTATATCATACTTGATATCAACCATTATTTCTCTAACTTAAGAAACCTCGTGTGTAGTTACTTAATATTTAAATAAAATATTACTTCTTGTGTTAATTAAAAAAAATTCTCCTATTGTCAAGAGGGTGGTTATGTTTGTGTCACTGCCCCCCTTCAGTTTGGGATCGCAACACATTTTCTCACTAACGAACCCGGTAGAAGGAGATTGTGTAATTTAAGCTTGCAAGTAAAATCGCGTCGCCTTGAAAGAAAAGAAACGAGAAGGAAAAGAAATGCTTAGTACAAGGTTGCTGTGGTTCACGTTAGGGGCTGCGATCTCGACAGCTGCGATGACCCACTTCGTCGCCAAAGATTTGTTGTTCGATCGCCGCTCGCTCTCTGCCCAAGTACCTTATCATTCATCACTCTAATTTTGCATTCATGGCCTTAAATTCATGATTGTAGTACTATATTTATGTACAGGTTCTTTCTTTTTGGCAGTTGAAGGAAAAATTTGAAGCCCTAGAGACCAGAGTCTCCAATCTTGAAGGGGTTCCTTCTAAAAATCCTAATTCCCTTCAGGTAACTCCTTTTTCAATTTACGAGTATTTATTGTATTCGATTTAGGGTTTGCTCTTTATACGAACTCTTTTAAACTACATTTTAGTAGCTTAACTACGAGCCCGTTTATGATTGATTAAAAAAATAGATTCAGCTTAAATCTTAATCAGTTTTCAAAATCTGATTTAATGAGAATCAATTTATTGTTTGGCAAACTAGATTAAATCTATAAAAGATGTTTGGATAAAAAGTACTCAATTCAGTTTCACTATGACAAAATGATCATAGATGACACTTAATAAACAATAGGAGAAGTACTTAAACACTTAATAAAAAGTACTTAAATAAAAAGTACTTAAACACCTAATAAAAAGTACTTAAATCAGTTTTTTGTATCTCTCTCTGTGTTTTAGCTGTAGGAGAAAAGTATAGCAATAGGAGAAGAGATAAACTCCAGAAACTATGTAAGAGTCACACTTTATTAATTAAGGGGTATGAAAAGTCTTTCCATGAAAAATATGAGGATAGGATGGTAAATTAGAAGGTCAAACCTGATTATGAAAAAAATGATTGTTTCATAATCCTCACTTTTGAGGATTATGGATTAAATCAGTTTTTAGCTTTTGGAGATGTATTAAATCTTTTACGGTCCGTTTGGAACCAATTCTTTTAGGATTTGGATTTCAGATTTGGAATTGGATTTGAAATTCAATTCACTTTTTTTTGTTTGAAAAGAAAGGAAATTCATATCACTGAATTCCAATTTTGTGTTTGGAAAACAAAGGAAATGGAAAGGTAATAATTTTTTAGACAATTATATCCTTAACGTACAATGAAAAATAAATTACGAGAAGTGGTTTCAAGTGTGCTAGTGCCACCACATGGTGATGGTGGGGGTGGCAGTAGCAGCACTGCACGGGGTAGCAACATCAACAGTGGAATGGGGTGGTCAAGTGATGGTAATGATGGTAGTGGTGGTTTTGAGGCGTAACATGGTGTAACTGGTGGTTGTCAACTGATGCCAATTGTGATGGTGGCAATGGTGGTGGGGGCGACCGTAGTGATGGTGGCTGCAGTAGTGTCGGCAGTAGCGGTGGCGACAGTGGTGGGGGATACAGTGGTGGTGGTGACAGTAGTGGTCACGGTGGTAGCAGTAGTGGCAGCGACAGTGGTAGTTGTGGCACTATTGGCGGTGTTGGCGTGACGGTAGTGGTGGCGCTGGTTGTGGTTGTAGTGGTGGTCGAGGTTGTGGCGGTGGTGGTAGTGTTAGCGGTGGTTGTGGCGGTAGTGACAGTGGTAATGGTGGCGGCATGGTGGTATTGGTGGTGGCAACGATGGTGGTGGCGGCGGCAGTAGTGGTGGCGACAGTAGTGGTGGCGGCGGCAGTAGTGGTGACGGTGGTTGTGGCGGCAACGACAGTGGTAACGGTGGTGGCGGTAATAGTGGTGGTATTAGTGGTGCCGGTGGTGGTGGTGGCAGTAATGGTGCTGGTAGTGGTAGTAAAAGTGGTGTGGCGGTAGCGGTAATGAAGATGGTAGTGGTTGGTTCAATATTGGAAAGATCCAGAAAAATGGTAAGATAGGTAAATAATTACTTTTAATTCAAGCAAATCGAAATCCTATGAAATCCGACCATATTTCATCGGATTTCACACTACAGAAACAAATCCAGTTAAATCCCATGAAATCCAATTCTAATTCCTTTTTTTAATGTTCCAAGCAACAAAATTTGAGGATTTGAAATGAAATTCCATCAATTTCATGGTTCCAAACGCACTCTTAATCTCTTTTGCCACACACCCACATCCTGATTTAATCTAGATTAAATCAGGTTTGACCATACCATAATCAATCCCAAACACTCTCTACGTCATTTTAGTAAATCAATTGTCTATACTATTGTCCTGTTGGCACTTTCATAATGGCCGTTAGCACTCCCTATACAACTAATTCTTGCGCATGATTATTCAAGTACAATGATGCAATTTGTTGCAGGAGTGTCAATAATGCTACCCTAGTTTTTAGTGCAACTTGCAATTAGATGACTATGACATTAGATTCACAGTAGGCGCTTTCTTGTAATTTTATATTTGAGCACGACACAATAGCCAAATCTTCACTATTGCTGTCATGGATATTCCTCTTAAATTTTCTTCCTAAACATTCTAAGTTGGTCCTGTTTCTCAGATACAGAGAAGAATAACCACTTGTATTTGGTGGCTCATAGACTTGTTTTTTTTTTTTCTTTCAACCGTATGGTTATTGCTCATCATCTTTTGGAATGAGTTAGTGATATTGTTTTTTTCTCTTTGAGTACCTTCCTTCTTTGCATTTTATATCAGTTTCTATGTGGGGCGAAGTCCAAGGTCAGTTGACGGAGGAGTTGTTCCGTTTAAATAGCCATTATACACAGGCTATGGGGTACCTCTCTCCTCTCAACTTACTTGTGTTAGTTAAGCCTCCTAATTGGAAAGGAGTCACAAGTCGAAACATCTCATACCCACATCCCATTGGCTAGAGTACGGTAGGATGGATGGATGGATGGAAGGAGGGAGTAGGGAGGGTGAATATACATTTATGTAGAAGATGCTCGATGTTCATGTTAGCAGTTCTTGTTATACAATGTGTTTTGCAATACATAATGCTCCATGGTTGCTCCCAAAGCAGGGACTCAAACCAAATAATGCACCTCGATGTCGGCCTGGATTTTGGTTAAGTACTAACAAAAAGGGCGATGGATGGAGCTAAAACCCAGTGATACATGTTTATAAGAATAAAGGAGATGCTCGAAAACCTTACCAACTGTAGGGGATTAAGCTTATTAGTTAATATGGACCTTTGTGAAAATTTCATTTAGATCAACTAGAAAATTGATGCTTTTTATCTGAGAATCAGTTTGGTTTAATGCCCTGGAAACTGTCTATTTGATCGATCAAAGTGCTTTGATGGATAGCTCTAGAAGAAAGCAAAAAATGGTACTTATAGAGCTGCGAAAATCATATGGTAAGGTACGAAGGGAAAGTAGATAGCTGTTTCTAGAGATGAAATTTGCCTACTTGGCATTCTGATGTAATGAAGGGTATGTAATTGTAACTAGGATGAGAACAATGGATGCTAGCTTTTTGCCCTTGTCTACATGGTTTAGTTAGGATGACCTTACCAAGAATATTGACGACCAGGTTCCTTGGCGTATATTAGTTTCAGATGATCTAGTTTTTACTAACGAGACTATAGTGATTACTGCAAAACTGGAATACGGAGAAGTACTTGTATATCTAGGTCCTTTAGCTCATTGGGGCTAAGTTTTAAATTAGGAGGACGAGTGAGAGTCACGTCAGCATGGATGGCATGAAGTATCTAAGAAGGATACTTAGTTTCTTGCATCATTTGTACGAGGAGATGAGATTTTGACAATGGTTATGTGCTATCTCAAAAGCACTATCAAGTTGGAGGGAGTATTATATATAAATCATGTGATGCAAAATCTGCTTAATTATTCGTGAGATTGGGCGAAGAGGCAACATACATGAGTCTAACTAAATTATGAATATGTAGTTGGATCCCAGGAAAGACATAGTCAGAAATCAGGATATCTGCAAGAAGGTGGGGGTTGACACCAATTGAAGAGAAGCTAAGGAAGTATTGCTTCAGATGGTTTGGACATTCCGGGTCGAGGAAAATTGACTTGTGCCAAGTTGATAAGGGTAGACAGCGGTAGAGATATAGATTACATGGATAGAATTGATGAGAAAGAGAGATATAGATTACATGGATAGAATTGATGAGAAAGACTTTATGGCCAGAGATACAGGGAAGATTGCATCCTTTGATAGGAGAGAGTGGAGGAAAAGGATTCATTCGTGTAATTTACCCCAACTTGTTGAGTCGATTAGCTCTAATTTTTTTACCAAACAATGCCAGGGTTTGGTGTTTAAGTTGGCTAATGTGAATATGTTTGGTGTGAGTTTGAAGTAGTGTTACCTAGTTCGTGGTTCGCTTTGGTATTTGGTACATCGCCGCGTAGGTGTACGGTAAGCCAGGAAGGTTTAGTCGGTTTGCTATTTAGGGTTGTGGTTCATTGAGAATCGCTTCATTGGTATGCTTTGGCAAGATATTATCTATAGAGATATTATAAAGATATCTATAAAGATATTATGTATATCACTTTGCCTGACAACAAATGCGAGAGGAGAGAATATGCAATTGTAGACTAACTTCATTTAACTTATTAACCGAACGTTTCCAATTTGCTAGATTTAGAGTACCAGTAGCCAGAGTACCATCTTTTTTGGTCGCAAGTACCCATCCGTGGAAGGTAGGGTGGAGGTGTATTAGGTAACTCTGGTTTGAATCTCCTCCATAGAAATACTAAGCCATATATGTTAAGCATTTGGAGCCATTAGGCAATATCTATAGGTTACTCTTGTAAACAAGGAGGAAACTTGGTGCCTATCAAAACATCTATAAAGGTAAATGACCTCTGTCTTACTTTCAGACATGGGTATGCTACCAAGCTATGAAGCTCGGACTCCGGTACCGGTGCAGGTGCAGACTAATAATATAATACATCCATTATATATTTGTGTGAAAAAAATACTCATATGTTTGGCCGAATTAGTGAAAGAGTTTGTTAAGTTTAATGGACTTTTTATTGAGTGATCAATTGTATAGTTGAATACAATTGATAAAGTTGCATGTGGTATTACCATTATTTCTTTGAGATCACACCAAAAATCACTGTCGGATGCACCACTACCGCCTAACTCCGCTCGTCGCCAGTGTATCTTCTTAGTTGCCGCATGCTGCCTTAGGTTTGCACGCCGCTGCTACCTCGGGTTACCAGTGAGCTATGTTACATGGACTCTGTGTCGGTGTCCGCATCGGACGTGTCCGACTGTCGGACTCGCAAAATTATGAAATTACAGGACACGGGGATGCCGATCCAATTTTGGATACGGGGACACGGATTGAACATTTATATGGGATTAGTATAAACTCTTGGGGTGGATATGATCTTATGAAAAAGTAGCATGTATTCTGTTGTGGAAAAGAAAAGGATAAGATAGGTAGGTTATACATTATGACCTCCACACCTAATGTTGTCTCAGGTTGCACGCCGCTGTTACCTCAGGTCACCAGTGAGTTATGTTACATGGACTTTGTGTCGGTGTCCGAATCGAACTCGCAAAATTCTGAAATTGCAGGACACAGAAACACGGATCTGATTTTGGACACGGACTTAGGGATACGGATAGAGCATTTATTTTCACATAGTACTTTATATGGTACAAACTCTAGAGGTGGATATGATATTATGGAAAAGTAGCATGTATTCTGTGTGGAAAAAAAGGATAAGATGCGAAGGTTATTTATTATGACCTACACACCTATCCACAAGTCAGATGCCTCGAGGTATGTGTTCTCTCTCTCTCTCTCCCTCCCCCCCTTACCAGATATGGAATCTTCATTCTCTTCTTCCTTTAACTTAATCTTCCATCATCCATAACTCTCTCCCCCTCCCTCCCTCCTTCCAGGCCGAGATCTGTACTCAGTGCCTTTTGATCTTCATCCTTAGACCTTCATCTTCCATCATCCATGGTGACAGATTTTTAAAGATGCCTCTTCAATCGGCAACGTCTGCGTGTCCTTCTGACAAATGACGTGTCCAGTATGGATCCCATACGGGATCCGTGTTGTGTCGTGTTCACATGCTTTTGACATTAACTGCCGAGTCCTTGTAACATAGTCGGTGAGTTCTTCCTCCTCTTTTTCTTCTTCTCTCCCCCCTCCAATCAGAAAGTCGCAAACCTTAGTCTTCGATCTCTTTTTTGCATTCGAGTGTTGTATTTTCACCTCGGAGAAATCTTTCGAAAATTGACTTCGATCCTTTAGGTACTGGGTGGGTGTGTCTACTGTGTAGAGATGTCTAAAGGGCCAGGCGACCCGCGGCCCGGTCCGGACCGGTCCATTTTTGGGCCCGGACTGGCCCTAACCCTTAGGGCCAGGGCCAGGCCGAATTATTTGAGAAACAGGCCCGGGCCCGGCCCTGCCCTAAAATGGCCCGTTTTTGGCCCTGCCTTATTTCTGGCTCTTTTTTGGCCCTACACACAGGCCCTCTTTTGGCCCAGTATTATTGTATACACACATTATTATATATTAGTGTGCGTGTCCAACGATGATCGAATGAGTAATGAATCTGAACATGAATTATGATGATCGTTCTTCCTTGGTGCAATAATCAAATATATGTTTGACGTAAAACAAGAATTGGATTACAAAGATTACAATCGAATCGTGAGAAATCACGAGCCTCCTTGAAGAGGCCTTGGCGATCTTGGATGGGCCGAACTTATTTGTTAATAAATACCAAATTGACTAATTCCACCCTCTTGCATATAAATTAGTATTGACACCGTGTGTAAAAAGTAACTGTTAAAATACATATAAAAAGCTAGTATTTATATTATTAAATAATAATAACAAAATAGATAGTAAAAGAATAATATTATTTTCACCTTTTTATGAGTTTTCAATTACTTTAAAAATAATTGTTATTCTTTCATCAACGAAAGAAGAAGTAAAATATCAAATAGTAGAAATAATCTCTTTTAAATAGTAATAATTGTTACGTGTTAAGATTTCATTAATAAAGCTCACCAAGAAGAGTATAAAAAGATTTAACATATAATAAAAAATAAAATGAGAGACAAATAAATATGTATGTACATACATACATACATACATACATACATACATATATATATATATGTATATGACTTATAATGAAATAAAAGAATAAAGATTAGGTTCGTTAAATTGTGAATATTGGACATACCTAGAGTATATGAATGAAGAAATTTAAAATTGAGAGATGTAAATGAGAGAGAGAGCAATTTGTTTACATAATAACACGAATCCTAGTCGTAGTACTACATTACACTTTGCTTAAATAATAATAAAAAATTACCGTAATTCAAGCCTTTACTTTGAATAACAAGAAAATGCAAAAAAAAAAAAAAAAACAGGGCCAGGCCCCGGCCCTAGATATTGGGCCTAGGGCCTGGGCTTGGACTGGGCCCAGATTTCCCCTGGTCCGGCTCGGCCCGGTTTGCAGCCCCACTGGCCCTACCCCAGCCCGGTTTCACGGCAGGGCCTGGCTAGGCTGGCCCAAGCCCGGCCCATTGACATCTTTACTACCGTGTCCCTGCCGCACCTGAAATGAAGAAAACTAATTATGTAAACAAATAATTTTTGCCACACACAAAGTGCACCCGAGCTGCACCCTCACCCGACACGCACTGGCTAGTGCTTCACGCACCATCCCGCTACAATGCTTCATAGCTACTAGGAAAAGTCGAAATTCTTGAATGAAGGAACACTAAATAGTTAGAGTTCATGCGTTGCTGCAACAGCAAGTTGGTGACGTGTAGGTCACGGGTTTGAGTCATGAGAAAAGCCTCTTTAGGCTAATAGGAATGATGGTAGCCTTGTGCATCGCCCCGCCCTCTTATATGCCAGTTATAACTATCCGCTTTGAATAAATTCTACACTCTTTGCACTTCTTTTGCCCACATGTCATGATTTATGTATCCCAAGGATCATCTTTGTGCGTTTTATCTCTTCAAAAGCGTTGATGTAGAACACGTTACAACACCATTGTATCTATAATGTTTTCAGCAGGTTTATATATTTCTATGTTTTTAGCACTGTAGACTAAAGTTGTTGAGTACATGTTTCTTTGCCCACATTACTAGGCTCATGAAGAAAGTTGCTAGACGAACAGGCCAGTGGGTGATAGTAGGAATGCTCTCAATATGCTATACTTGATGTAGCTGGATCGGGATGCCAACATGATGGGATTTGGAGCACAGAATTTCAATTTGCATAGATGAAGGCACAGTGGTGTTAGACTACTTGCGGAGCGTGGGATTGTTTCATGTGACGTGTGTAGTAATTTGCATGTCTATTCATATAGGCAAGTTTCAATTAATATAGGAAGGGAATTTGTCCACAAAGCTTCGGCACTTTTCTATACAAATTCTAGCTTACTGATGATATTACAATGTTAGCTAATTGAATGACGTTGATAGGCCTTCTATGCAAAGTTATCAAAGTTTGTTTGTGCTGTCTAACATGAACACTTGGTTATTGGCTGTCACATATGTATAAGTTGGAGTGAGGATGTCCGGTGAATAATAGGTAACAAATGTGGCTGCTTCTTACAGATCAACGAGGTTACAGCAGCATGATCCAATCTCTGTTGGGGCCGGATTGAGTGAGATTTGGTGGCAATACTCCAGTGGTGATTAACCTTCCCGCATAAGGGGTGAGGTTCTCCTTCCCAATTTGGGTAGAGGCGGCGAGGCCGTGCGTTTTGGGGGATCCTGTTAATGCACAGCGTCCATGTTGTCAGGCAGGGGCGGAACTAGGCTTGTACGAGGGGGTGCTATAGCCCCCCCTCAGATTTTGAAAAAACAAAATAAAAAAATATATATAGTGTTTTTTTTTTTCATTTGTGACTTTTCCTCTCTCTATCTCTTCCTCTCTCTCTCTTCCTCTCTCGGCCGACTCTCACAAGTCACAAACTCACCGGACAGGTGGACACCAGCTCACCGCCGACACCGCGGCACGCCGGCACCTCTCCAGCTCGGCAGACGGCAGCTCTCCTCCTCTCTCGGGCTCTCGGGCTCTCGGCTCTCTCAGGCGTGGCGTCAATCAAGCTCTCACAGTCTCACGAGTCACCGGTCACGCCGGCTGCCGGCATCTCTCCTCCTCTCTCGGCAGTCGGCTCTCTCAGCCACCGCGGCTCGCCGCACGCCGACAGTACGGCACCACCCACCGACCCGCGGCCACCGGTCGTCGGCTGGGCTCATCACTAAGGTAACTCCGGTCAGGCGGTCACCGGTCGCCGTCCCCCGATTCCGAAGAGCGAAGCCGGTGATTGGCGAAGGCCATCCCCAGTCCGGCAGTCCCCACCCCAACTCCGGCCAGTCCCCACCCAACTCTGGCGACTCCGGCCAGATCAGATCTGGCAGATCTAAGTTCACCTCTAACTTGGCCAGTCCCCACCCAACTCCGGTGACGCCGTTCTGATTTCTGAGGACTGAGTGCATTTTGAACAATTTCTTTTGCTATTGAGAATTGATTATTTGATTAATAATTTTAGGTTGTTAGTTGTGTATTTGATAATTTAGATTATTAATTGATACTTTATGGATGTTAATCGTGCATTGAGCACTTAGATTTGAGATTGTTGATGGAGGATGGGACCCAATTGAATTTTTATCCCATTTGAGCTTTGATTATTTGATTGATAATTTTAGGTTGTGATAATTTTAGGTTGTGTTAATTGTGCATTTAAAAATTGAGATTATTTTCATGCTGATTATATGTTGTTAATTGTGCATTGAGCATTTGAGAATTGAGATGGTTAATGGAGGATGGGACCCAATTGGATTGAGATGTCGGATATGTGATTTAGTTGAATGGTGGGTTGAAATTAAGTTAATTAGGTTAACACGATAATAAAACATGATTGGAAAAATAAATTAATAAAATATTTGTAATTAACTAGGTTATTTGATTGATAATTGATGGATTGATACTTAAAATAAAATATATTTTTTTTCAGAATGGAAAGGTTCTATCAAAAGAAACCAAAGGTGGAAAAGTTATTAAAGTCTAATAAGAATGAGTCTCTGATTCCAACAGTAACGGACAAGGTTCCCATTGTGTATCGTGATATTCATTCCGGACATTCAAGCAGAGCTAGCGATGAGTTCAATTCTGATGAGCTTATTTCAGATCCTGGGTTGCGTCCGAATATTTTGGATTATGATCCTAATGTTCGAGATAAAGTTCGATGAGCGTATTGGTCGAAAGGTCCTTGCCAACCTCGTCACCACAATTTTCCATTTACACAATTAGGAACTCAGTCTCGTTGATTTGTTTCTTCTTGGTTTGACATTTATCCGAGTTGGTTGGAGTATAGTGTAGCAAAAGATGAAGCATATTGTTTGTGTTGCTACTTGTTCGGAAGTGTTCATGGGGAGCAAGGGGGTGGTGGTACTTTTGTTAGGCATGGTTTTAACGATTGGAGAAAGAAGGAGAAATTGCAAAAACATGTTGGAGAAGTTGGTAGTGTACACAACCTTGCTTTAACTAAGTGTCAAGCCTTTGATAACCCTCAGCAGAGTATTGAAGTAGTTTTGTCCAAGCAAACAGATGAAAGTAGGCTTCAATACCGTACTCGCTTGACTGCATCAATTGATGTTATTCGGTTTCTCTTACGTCAAGGCTTGTCTTTCCGTGGGCACGATGAATCTGATGAATCTGAAAATCAGGGAAATTTTCTAGAACTGTTAGAGTTTATTGCTGATTACAATGAAAATGTGAAAAAAGTCGTGTTGTCGAATGCTCCTCAGAACCTCAAACTGACATCACCAAAAGTTCAGAAAGAAATTGTTAGTGCCATTACCGGAGAAATAAGAGATGCAATTGTTGGAGACATGAAAACTAAATTATTTTCCATCTTAGTTGACGAGTGTCGTGATATTTCAGTCAAAGAACAAATGGGAGTTGTCTTGAGATATGTGGACAAAAGAGAACGTGTGATTGAACGTTTTCTTGGTATTGTCCATGTTGCCAATACCGCTGCCTTATCATTGAAAGACGCAATTGACAGTTTATTTGCAATGCATGAATTGAGCATTTCAAGAATTCGTGGACAAGGCTATGATAGAGCAAGTAATATCCAAGGTGAATTCAATGGTCTTAAAACCTTAATTCAGAGGGAGAATGAAAGTGCTTATTATATTCATTGCTTTGCTCATCAACTTCAGCTAACTCTTGTAGCCGTTGCAAAAAAACATGCTCAGATTGCATTGCTTTTTAATTTGGTTGCTAAGGTAGTCAACACTGTGGGAGTTTCATGCAAGCGAAGAGATGCTATTCGAGAAAGTGAAGCCATTAGACTTGCTCGTGACCTTGAGAGTGGTGATATCGTCAGTGGTCGAGGTTTAAATCAAGAAACTAGCATCAAAAGAGCAGGAGAGACCCGTTGGGGATCACATTACGGTGCATTATTGAATTTGAGTCAAATGTTTGCTTCGGTGATATGTGTGCTTAATAAGGTTGTTGAGGATGCTACAGATTATGAACAGAGAGGTGAAGCATTGGGTCTTTTGAACTCGGTGCCAACTTATGATTTTGTCTTCAACATGCATTTGATGATAAATATTTTGGGGATGACGAATGAACTTTCACAAGCATTACAAAAGAAAGATCAAAACATTGTGAATGCAATGAAGTTGGTAAGTATAACAAAGCGACGATTGCAGGACTTTAGAGATCGAGGGTTGGAAGACTTGCTGGAAGAGGTCTCACAATTTTGTGTAAAACACGATATTGATGTATTGGACATGAGTGCGAGGTTTGTAGCCCCGGGGAGGCAAAGACGTAATGCTGAAGAAGGTACAAATTTTTACCATTATCGTGTTGATATTTTTTTAACGGTTATTGATTTGCAAATCAGTGAGTTGAATAATCGTTTCAGTGAGGTAACCACGGAGTTGCTTATATGTATGGCATGTCTCGATCCAAGTGATGGTTTTTCTGCTTTTAATAAGCAAAAGTTGATACGTCTTGCACAGTTTTATCCATATGACTTTTCGCCGATAGAGCTTAGGGTACTTCAAAGTCAGCTCGAGACTTATATTATGGATGTGCGCTCCTGTGAAGAACTTTATGAAGTCAGGGGAATTGGTGAACTTGTTATAAAGTTAGTTGAGTTGAAAAAGGATGTGATATATCCTTTGGTGTTCTTGCTTTTGAGATTGGTCTTACTTTTACCTGTTGCAATTGCTACTGTAGAAAGAGCTTTCTCTGCAATGAAGATAATAAAGACTCGACTTCGGAATCGCATGGGAGACGAATGGATGAATGATAGCTTGGTTTGTTACATCGAGAAGAATGTCTTCAAAACTATTACAAATGAGGCTATTATCAAACGCTACCAATATTCGGCGCCTCATCGAGTAGTTATTTAGTGCTTTCGTTTGTAAACACTGAAATGTGTATTTTGTATTCTCTTCTTTTGTGTTGTAAAGAGTCCTTAGTGACTTTCATGAAACTTAATAAGACCTTTAGATGCTTTTTAGTATGTTTTGTGTATTATCGAAAAGTGCACTTTGTTTTTGTGTGCTATTTTACTTATAAAAATATTTATCTCCTTCGATATATTTTTAGCCCCCACTGGGATGAAATCCTGGTTCCGCCACTGTTGTCAGGACCTTTTGTGGAGATGCTGACTCCCAAGAGTCACGCCCCTCTGGAGCATTGTAGTCGTTTTAGTTCTTACGCATTTTAAGGATTCTGCGGTCGGGCATTGGTGGCACTTGGATGCAGTTGATTTTCAAATTTCAAATCCTTTTCCTAAGTTGGCTCATGTTTTTCCTTGTGGTGCGGTTAATAGTGGGCCTTCTTACCATAAGTAGTGGGCTTTCAATAAATCAATTCGTAATGTATTGGGCTGCAAACCTGCAACCCAATTAGGGGGGGTTCTTTTTCTGACCGGTTGAGTTCGCGTCAAGTTGCTGAACCAGTACCCCTAGCTTTTCTAGTTCAAGTGACTTGGTGCGAGGGTCGTCTTCTTCTTCTTCTTCTGATTCAGGTTAACGATCCTGATTCGGCTGATGGAATGTCTTCAGTGCAGTGGGTCCCTAGAGTGGGATTCGGCTGTGTTGAAACTATTACAACAATTATTGCGCTACCACGTAACACATAGTGGGTTCGAAAACATACCGTATGAAGTTTCCGAATATTTCGACGTAGGATCCTTGTTGTTACGAGCCTCCAACACGCTTGATCTTTTTCGCAGGTACGAAAACGGCTACTAGAGTCGAGTTCTTCGTCCACGAACCAAATCCTAGAGCTTGGTGATTGCTTTAGAGAGAGTGCTATAGAGAGAGGGTTATTACTATTGACTTGTGATTTATTGAGATATCTCTAACCTTTATATAGAGATACAATTAGAGACTGACTTTACCTCCAACTCTTAGGAGATAAAGATTGTATTTATCTCAAACACTTAAGAGATAAATATTCTCTAAATAATTGTATTTATCCAAATTAACAAATACACATTATCTGTTAGTGGGCGGATAATGGGTCCACTGACCCAATTTATTAACAGGCTATTTCGTCAGATGATGACGTAGGTTCTTTTTGGGGGTCTTACCTGAGGGATATCTACTCTGATGTTCCAGTGACTCGGAAAGGGAGGCCGAAGCCTCTTGTCTTTCTCGCAATTTGGTCAAGTCAGATTTGCAACTGATTCTTGCAAATAGTGCAATGCCTCTGAATTCTTTGATGCCGACGAAGGGTGTTTAGGGTGGTCAGCAAGGATGGAAGTCAGGTTGAATTGTATATTTGGGTAAGGAGGAGAGCCAAAGGGTTTGGAAGATCTGTGGGGGTTTCTCTGGTGTCTTTGAACAAACCTTACCGTATCTATTGCTTGAAATTAAACTATCTGTAGGAAACGCAGCAATTCTAGTGCTTCGAAAGGGAAGGGGAAGAATAGGAATGCCAAGAGAGATAAACTATTCTATTCGTTAAGCACATGCATATACGAAGTATATATTGGAATGTAGGGATATGAATTAGCTAAGGAAACAGACAATAATAAGAGGTCTTTAAGACGTTGGAAACCGAATTTGATGTGCACCCAAGAAACGAAGATGGAGGCTGTCAACAGACATGTTAGATATGGTGGTGGAGGTAGATGGGCTGATTAGCATCGATGCAGTGAGAGCGTTGGGTAGAGTGTTTACCAAACGGGGTGGTTTGAAAGGTAGATAACCAAATCTTGTTTGTTCAGTTCGGTCAATGATGATTATACTTGGATCCTTTATGGGGTGTACGGCAGGGAGATGCTGAAGGAAATTTAGGCCCCGTACGTTTACCATATTCGTTTTCTGTTTTTAGCAATGATGATGAAAAAGATTCTTTTTTTGCGTACTTTTACCATTTTCTGTTTTCGTTTTAGATAAAATTACTCAAATAGTAACAAAAAACTGAAAACACCTAAACTGTTTTTCACTCAAACTTAACCCAATATAAGAAAAAATAGCTAAATTTCTTTTTATGAAAATAATAAAAGTACAGGAACATGTTTTCAAACTGAATATAAAAATCGTGAAAATAAAAACAGAAAATGAAAATAGAAAACAAATATGGTAAGCGTACGGGCCTTACTTATCCAGACGGCCTTACTTATCCGGACGGAGTGGAAAGAGGTCCTTTAGAAATTGCAGAAGCCTTGGTGCGCTGCTGGGGACTTTAACGCCATTCGTTGCCCCGATGAGAGACTTAGGCTTCGTTTGACAAATTTTTTTTTTTGGTTTTCAGTTTTTAAAGAGCAGCTTAATTTTTTTTTTTTATAAAAACAAGTGGGTGTTTGATAACCCCTTTTTTTTTTGAGGTTTTTTTTTTTGGTGTTTGGTAACCCTTTTTATTTTGACTCTTTTTTTGGTGGTTTGCGGTGGCGGTGGTGGGGCGTAGCGGTGGTCGACGGTGGTGGTGGTGGTGGCCGACGGCCGTCTCCGGCGGTGGTCGCCGGCGGCCGGAGGTGGCTGCCGGCCGTCTCCGGCGGTGGTCGCCGGCGGCCGGAGGTGGCTGCCGGCAGTCTCCGGCAGTGGTCGCCGGCGGTCGGAGATGGCTGCCGGCGGCCGGAGGTGGCTGCCGGTGGTCGCCGGCGGCCGGAGGTGGTTGTCGGCAGTCTCCGGCAGTGGTCGCCTGAGGTGGCTGCCAGCGGTGAGAGGGTGGTGGTGGTGGTCGAAAAAAAAAACTAAAAGTGAAAAAAAAAACCAGTTTTTGGAGTTTTTTTTTTTACTCTACAGTTTAAAAACTGATTTTTTAAATTGAAAAAAAATGGTTACCAAACACTCCTTTTTTTTTCAGTTTTTAAAATTAAAAAAAAAAAGAGGGAAAAAAAGAGTGTCAAACGGAGCCTTAAGTGTGATTTCTTTACTTGAGATATCGTGGACTTCGTTCATTTCATCCATTAGACTGAGTTGGTTGATCTCCCACTCACGGAGGGGATGAGAGGGTCGAGGGGGTGCTAAATTTGTCTTCCTCGAAGCGACAGAATTGGAACATTGATGTGCCAGTGTTGCTCAATCTTGTCTGTAGCCTGTTAGTTTTGGTCATGTGCCACGGTTTATCGACAGTGGTGGACTCCACAGGGGTAAGTCTCCTTTATACATTCAAGAATTTTCGGTTTACCTAACCCAGCTTTTTTGAGATGTTGCGGGATTAGTGGGAAGTTAGTTGGAGGAAGGGAATCCTAATTTTTGCTTTGGTCACAAACTTAAATTGCTGAAAGGCGATCTTAAAAAATGGAATAAGGAAGTTTTGTGTAGGATTGGGGTTAGAATGGCGAAAGCATTCTCTAACATTCATGAGCTTGATATTCTGGAGGCCGAGCACTCGAGTTAAGAGGAATTTTGTAGACGTGCAGAGCTCAAAGGCGGATGCTAATTGGTTGTTCCTCGCAGAGGAATAGAGCTGGAGACAAAAGTCTAGAGATCTATGGTTGGAGGTAGGAGATGGAAACACCAAAATTTTTCACTAAATGGCAAGTGCTCATCCAAGATTGGATCAGATTGGTTAGACTCTGGTGGATGGGGTGGAGTATATTACTAAACATGGAATGAAGTCGGCAATTGTAGGTTTCTATGCGAAGCTTTTTAAGAAGACTCTGAGAGAGGACCTGTTCAAGATGGGCTTAGTTTCTATAGTACTGATCAGGAAAATAAAGCTTTTCTGGAGATCCTCTTCAGTGAAGAGGACATAGTGGCTGCTTTGAAATATATGATTGGGGATAAGTCCCCAGCCTCAGATGGTTTTAAAGGTCTTTCTTCCAATGTCGTTGCCACAACTTGATTTACTCTTTTTTTCAACAGCAATTGTTCTCTTTGTAACTCTTTTCGTGCAATTATTATAATTACGTGCATTTAATCTGGATTGGAGTGATACTCCTGCTAATTACGTATGATATCAATGACTTTTGTTCTACATCCTCATTGATTTCATAGCTCGCCTCATTTATGTTGCATGGATTCAACATGTTTTCGGATGTAGGCTGATTCTTGAGAAAGTTTTTTGTGCAACAGTTGTAACGACAGTGTTATAAACAACTAACGAGCTTTGAATGTTGAAGGGATTCGGGAATAGGTGGCCTACATTTGCAATCCTTTTTTGCATTTGGCGGTTGTACCACTTCATAGTTCGTACTGTTTTCTGCAATCTGTTTCATTCTTAAGCATACTGGACTCGTACCTGAGACCGACACAGAAGCTTAGGAGTAACTGACTATCCATGCCCCATAGGCAAAAGCCTATACTATCTGGGTTCAAAATTTTGCTCTTATATCTTGTGCTTTTCCTTATTTCAATGAATTTTGTGGCTTTGATTTCGGGTTCGTTCCTTATTGATTTGATTATGCTTTGCTCATTTCATGGCTCAGGTATATAGTCTAAAGCTGTCTTCTACTTGTTTGCAGGATTAAGATACCTAATCGCTCATTTCATGGCTCATGATCTTTTGCTTCACATGGCTGGATTTGACTTAGAAGATTACAAACTTCCTATGACACGTTTGCGTTCTGTCTTCATCTATTCACACGTCTGAACCCTTGGAGTCCGACATAGTTTTTAGGTGCTACATCTGTAACTTATAAGCTGCTCTAGCGGCGGTTTGGGATGAAAATTGTTTTGAATGCTGAAAATTTTGATTCTTCTAGTAATCCAATAATTCCTCAACAATTTCATTACAAGCCATTGAGGGGTTTGTCCCCGTATTTGGCTCTGTAGTATACATGGAAGTATATGTATCACTTTCAGGGTTTTGTCCCCGTGATTCGCTTTCTATAGTATAAATTCACAAAAAGAATCACGTATCACTAACTATTGTGTAGGATCTGTTGTCAGACTCATTCCCTAATGGATCTGTTGTCAGACTCATTCCCTAATGGATTTATTGTCAGACTTGACGGTTACGAACATCTCTTGTAGGAGTTTCTCGAGCATTAGTTGTCTGAAATGATCTGTATCTATGAAGTTGGGTCATTATTTGCCATGGTTGTTCCAGATTCCATTGTTGCTGCTGTTGGAAAATGAGGCTTCACAGAACCGTCTGAGGAGTGATGCTTTTGTTCATGGTGCGCTTCGGTTATCCATATCAAAACCAAAGCCACCATCACAGTTGAGAGAAACACCAATCCTGCCCAGACCATCCTTGCGCCTCTCTTTAAGGGTTTGCAGTGTTTTTGAAGGATTTTGGAGAAGGCATCCTTTACTGTTTGACATTCGACTAGACTTTCCATACCAGGATAGGCATTCAATAAGGTCTGGATCGAGGTTGTGTAAGCCTCCACTCGTTCAAAATCACTGTTGGAGATGGCTATTCCGCCATTACAGGTTACATTGCTTGAATCAATACAGGTGATTAGCTTCAATACCTGAAGAAATACTGAATGAGATTAGTACATCAAGCTGATTTCGTTTGATTAGTTGCTTATTTTCCTTTTGACATACCTGCGGGATGTCTCCTATCTGAATTGCATTAGTTGGACAGTTCTCTGGCTGGTAAATGTAATCCGGTGGTGCTGAGAAAGGATTGCAGATGTGGAAGTATGAATCTGCCTGCCTGTTTGTTAAGTTTGCATTCACCTGCAGATTTCAGCAGCAGAATCCAATAAGATGTCATCCCCTCCTTTCTATAGAAAGTTTTTAGCTATCCATTTTTACCTCATCGACCAGATTGTAAACCCCTGCACTAACATCAGACAGGACTGATTTTGCTGAAAGCAATTCATCGCAGGGAAGGATTGAGCTCAAGCTGTTATTGTACGGATCTTGTTTGAACTCTTCCAGGGCTGTACATGTATCTCCTGCAAACCTGAAGAATAGACACATTCGTGTCAAATATCTTGCTCGGTTTCTGGTAGGCTAAAACTGGAAAGTAGGACAAGATTTGGCTTACTTGTCTATGAAGAAATACATGCCGAAGAAAAGCCAGCAGAGGACCGTGAGCAACCAACACAGTACAATAAACCTGTATGGTTCATAAAATTATCATAAACTTGCTTTGGAGAGTCTTCCAAGCAATCTAGTTTCGTCACAGAATGAACGAGATTTTAATCGATCACAGGAGTTTTGTAAACTTACGTCTTGAGAGACCGTCTTAGGTTTAAAACTCCGGACACTGCATCCATAGAGAATTTCATCTTCAGAAGAAAGTTGATATAATGGTAATAGCATTTAAAGATATCCTCTTGGTAATTGATGCAAAGGTGCCATTGCAGGATTTGGAATTGAGTTTGCTTTAAAGCACTCTTGCATATCCTACCTTTGGTCACAGACCAGCCACCCCCATCACCCACCCAAAACACACAAGAAGAGAAACAACGGAAAGAAACACACCTGACATGGCAATCACAGCAACCAAGTTCAACGAAAAAATCAATGTAGTCACTATATACCTGCAAGGAAAGACATCTTTCCATTGTCAAGAAGGATAAAACACGTATACGCACGAGATGAGGCAGGGAGGGAGAGGGAGAGAGAAGGAGGGAGAGAGAGAGTTACACAATCTTGAGACCCTTGTCTATGGCGTCCCTGTTCTTCTTGGCTTGTCTCTGTATACCTGCAGCCTGAAAATCAAGCCTCTCGGATGTAGAGGTAAGGAAGCTAGAAGCCTGACCATCTCCATTAGTTGCTACTAGGTTAGTACTCATGTCTTTCATTGCTCCTGTTGTGTTGTATATGGTTTCTGATGCCTCATTCGCGGTATCAATGATAATATCCACCACTGTTTGTGCTCTCAAACGGAATTTCGCATTCCCTCCAAGAACTAAACCACATCCTGTTCTGAAAAGTTAAACAAAGAAATGTAGTTTCAGATGATTGTTCTAGTTGAATATACATTATTTCTTTCAAAAGCAATGCTATTTCCACTTCATTAATGTATGTTTTTACCCTCTTCTGTCGCTAAAAATGCATTGTAGTGACAAGTGTTAACCGACGAATTGCAAGAGGTCGGAGTAGCATATAAGGGGTGAAAGTAGCCTTTCCCTTTTCTTAAATTTCCCTATTTAGTATGCATAGCAATACATGTCCTCAACGAAATAGCGGGGCTGTACTTTTTAGCGATATAGGTACTACATAGACTTACATCGCTAAAACTGTGAAGAAGATTGCCAGAAGAATAGGCCAGAGATAGCATTGCATTTGACATGGATATCTGTGCTTCATCTTTCTGTTTTTACCATTACAACAAAATGTAGTTGCCAGATGGAACCCTGCGTATAGCAGACCACACAGAAGCCACAGCATCCCAATGACATATCCGTGTATGCCTGTAAAAATTGTTGACTGCACAAGATTGTATGAGGGAAACAGTTCATCATTTGCATTCAAAGCGGCAGAGTTGGGAGCGGGGAGAAGTGAGGACAGGAAGAGAGAGAGGGGAACTTACACTCCAGTAATGCTTGTTTGTGATATCATATCCTCCTCTGTACTTCTTCAGGTTATCTAAAGGATCTACCCTCACCGTATCATCTGCTTCAGTCAAATTTCTTCCTGGGAAAAGCAGGACCATGAATGAAATGGTCAGTATTTCAGCCAAACAAAATTCAACGGGAACATGGTCTGAGCAAATAGCAAGCGAAAGCTGATCAGAAGTGTTCCCGTACTACTTTTCGAAGACGACTGTTACTTTGTAGCAAAAAAAGATCTCTTCTCAAAATCTCTTGTTGTCAAATCTTTGTGGATATATATATGCAACAAGTAAAAAAAGGAAATCGAGACCTCCATTGCACAAGAACATCTAATAAGATCCATATGCGTGATGAATATTCACCGACAGTGGTGCCACTTGTGTAAAGTAAATTTCCTGTTTTCGTCATCCGAGTTTTGCAAAACAGAAACTATTCATAAGAAGCCAGAATACTATATAGAATAGTTCGTCGCTAACTTCTTGGGGCACGATTGGGTGAAAATGGGCTATAAAAGTAAAACCAAACAGATTTTGGGGCATCGCTTCTCACCTGATTCCAAGCTATCGGGTGAACTTGTTTGTGCAGCTATTTGAGAGAAGCTGAAAACCAAAACCAATAGCATGAGAAACATGCTTACAGCCAGTTTGTGGCCATCTGTGAATCCCATCTTTAGCCTGTCAATATAGAGTGAAGAGAATGTGAGTTTAGATATCTTGGCGACAGGCCAAACTTCTGCAGGTTACGCGTCCCTAGCTAATGCACTACATAACACCTAACCCATCAGGCAACCGAGTTATAGATAGAACCATAACTCGCCAAACAAGTTCTGCATTTGACTTTGATGGCAAAAGAGAGTAGCCGCCCGTCAACACGCACAACACACGCACAGAGAAGAAAAGAGAATGACTGCCATTATGAGGACTTGGGCTTTTTGTAAGCAGAACTGCAGAAAAAGGGAACTAAAAGTAGGAAGTTTCCCAAAAGCAAAGGTGTTCAAATGTGAACGTGAAAAAAGCAGCCATTTTGGACTAAATGCAAGTAAGGAACTTTGATGCTATTTGCACACATTATTAATTAAACAGATAAACTGAACATCTCATGTACCAATAAGAACAAGCTCACCATTAACTGCTTCGGAGTCCTAGCAACCGAAAGAGAGAAACATTCAAAAAAGACATCATTTATATTCTCCCCTTAAAGAGAAGTAGGTCTTATTATTCTTTTCCCCAAAAGGAGAAACATGTGATATTCCATCCGGAATTTGAGAAGAGAGACCGCTTCCACCAATTCACTAAAATCAGATGGCGCGAAATGTGTGAAATATAAGAGTGATGAAAGAGTACAGAGATTAAATCCCCTATATACGGGGTGCGAAACGGAGAAAAATTCTATGTTTATTATTTCTTAGAGATTCAACTGGATGAGAAGTGGACTATACCTCCTGTTCATCATGTGTTGAACTGATAAAAGCAAGTCATGGAGTCTCTTTCTACTTTCTATAAACTTAGGGTTATCAAACTTCTAGCTGGATTAAAAGAATCTAAATCCTAGTTACTGTGGAGAGGAACTGTACTGAAGATACAACTTTTTTCCTTATCGTGTAAGAAACCCAATAACTCTGCTTAAAGTTGAAAAGAGAGTTCATCATATATCCTCCCGGACCATACTTTCAGAGTTGCCCCTTTTCACAGTATTTTGGCTATCTTTGCACCATTTTGTTGTCTCTAAACATCACATTAGTAACAAATTTTGGCTTCCTAGCTCTGGAAGTGCACAAAAATAGGGAAAAGCAGCGGCATGAGGAACAGCCTTCTTTTATGGCGTACATCCATGTTTAGAATCCCAACTGAAAAGTACTACTATATCAGAGAGACAGGGAGAGAGAGAGAGAGAGACTCACTTTAAAGGGAGTTAAAGAGATCTCAACTTTTATGAAGCTTCAATGGAACTTGTTTCCTTGTTCTTGCAGCTTCGATATCTTAGCCTTCTCTTTAGA
Organism: Escallonia herrerae; assembly: GCA_033070095.1. Classification (NCBI taxonomy): domain Eukaryota; kingdom Viridiplantae; phylum Streptophyta; class Magnoliopsida; order Escalloniales; family Escalloniaceae; genus Escallonia; species Escallonia herrerae. The sequence goes on from JAVXUP010001404.1 coordinate 217,219, forward strand.
TATCTTCAAGCTCTTCTTAAACAAATATTCCAAAGTGCTCAAGTTTGATCTGTTACACACAGAAACCAAGTAACTTCACAGCTTCTGCATCCTGTAGCTTTAATAAAGCAACCGCACATCAAGCGAGAATCAGCGCAACGAAAGTCTTGGCTGCAGGATGAATTAAAGCTTTCTCAACAGTCACATGCTTATATAGAAGCCACCCATTATATATATATATATATATATATATATATATATATATATATATATATATATATATATAACATGGACATATATCTAGAACGTAAGAATGTTCACACGCTATCCAATTTTGGGTCATGAATTTATAGAATAGTCAGTCACGAACTCAAGTCAAAGACTTCAACAGAAACACCCACTTGAATTTTTCTAGTTTTTCTGCGCAAGCTCCGGTCAGACTCATTTCGTTCGAATAAAAGAATGATAGTCATATGAGAGAAAAGTATTTTTCCCAAGTTTGGCAACCGTGTGAGATACTCTCAGGTGATGGGGTGGGGTGGTTGTTTATGTTAATTTCTTAGCAGTTAGCTAAATCCATTTTCAAATGACAACAACTCCTTAACATCCCTAAAATTTGTATCATTCATTCTAAATGACTAAGACTCCAACCAGAACACCTCTCTCTCTCTCTCTCTCTCTCTCTCTCTCTCTCTCCCCCTATATATATATGTATGTATTAGTGTACGTGTATATATATACTTGTTGCAAGACGTGCGATACATCTAGATCAAATAGGTAAAATTTTAAAATGAAACTGTTTTATGGATATTTGATTTTGTTATCGGTTTTCCTGGTAACAATAATTGCGGTCCTTGCATGAATTATGCAATCCCAAATCTTGTTTTTAGAAAGTATCTATGGAGATGGATCACAAATTCTCTGTATCAAGCAACAAAGTAAAAAAATAATAAAAATAAAGAAAATGCAAATCTCTTGCTTTTTAGAATTTGTCATGTACTCTGAAACCTTAAAGGGAGGATGGCGTAATTGTAAAATATGTGATTAGGAAGGTAGTTTTAGGAGTATTAAACGCCACTAAAAATAATCGTTCTTCTCTCTCTCTCTGCTTTTCCTCTACTTTTTAATCTTTTGATGCCTCGTGTTAACATTTTAGATGAGATGTTATGTAACACCAACGTTACTGTCACACGAAAAAAGGATATTGTCCTTTTATATATACTAATTACTGTGACAAACGCGATGCACCTGCAAAACTAAAATTAATAATCATAAACTTGTTTAAGAATCAAGCATAAAATGCGGAACCCAAACATTCCGTAACATAGTTATTTACTGTTCAATGTTTTTATTTTATGTCATATTCTAAGAATTATTTCATAGCGTTAAGTCTCACTATTCTAGATTAGTTATGTAACATTAAAGTGGTGCTACGCCAGAGGGGTCGCTCTCTTTAAAAGTAGTATAGATATTAAAGTTAATGCGACATAAGTTACTGATTCTTCACTATAGACACTTCTAGTTTTTCAAGAGGCAGTGTGCAGACACAGAGACAGACGAGTTGTTTGCGATTACCACATACTTCTTCTCGTCTATAACGTGTGTGAGACAATTTTACACCCGGTTACAACTTTGTCGGGTTCTTTCTTTTTGCAAAAAGTGGACGTCAAATAGGCTTTTAACAACGAACTCACAGTAATAAACTGAAAGAACGTTAAAAAGGCCTCGCCTACATATATATATATCACCCCACCTACAAAAAGTCAATAAACAACCAAGTTTTCTGGCCAAGTTAACGACCTTTCGGCCGTCAATTCAGGGCCCAGATCCTTTCCTTATGTGTGCCATCAGAGCTCATGCATGAATCACAAATGGGGAGAACTTGGATTAGATTATTAGAAGAGACGAAAGGGTCAAATGGTGCTTCTCTTTTTGTCAACCAAAGCACGGTCAAGAAGACGACTTATTTTCAGTCAAGTTTGTGCATGGAATGATCATGGTCGCTCCATCTTCTCGTGGCACATGTATATGTAAGCAGATATGTAATTGCCCAAAGCAAATGTCAGGTCCAACGTAAGGCCTATATGTATTTCTTGGATATGGATCCCGTGCATGGGTTCTCTCTCTCTTCCCCCCCCCCCCCTTCCCCTTCACATACCGAAGGACAGCACCCGTACTGTAACCATGATTACAGCAGGCGATTCAAATCCAGATAGGAGCCGAAGTTTGTTCTTTCCTTTGCATGTATCCAACTAAAGCATTAATTGTACACCACCTTCTGTATTAACATCCCCACTTCCTTGTTTAAAATGAAAACAAAGTCCACTTAGTGCATCTTTTACCCATCATTTTGATGCCATTTCTTTCTTTCTTTCTTTGTTTCATTTTTATTTTTTTTCCCATAAATTTCGAAAGTATATCGGGATGCATTTTTGGCAAAAACGAATGCACGTAAGACTTTGTTTTGATATCATTTTTTATAGTTATGACATTAAATTGAATAATCAAAAAAAATGCTAGCGTTGTTGTCAAAGCAGCGTCAGCTTTTGCCAACCCAATGTTAACTTTGGGCACGTGCTTTGAAAACCGTACATTACATTGACATTAGAGCTACCCCCCACAAAAAAAAAAGAAAAAAGAAGAAGAAAATACCTCTATGTTTGTGTGAATACTCTTGTTTATCTTGAATGAGCTATAGTTGACTAGTATTTAAATTTGGTATTTGGGGAACACAATTCAAAAATGGTAGCCAGATTATTTGGAAGAAAAAAAAAAAGTACCTGATCTGAACAAGTAAAACACAGGAAAAACGGAGTTATCGGCAATCCCATACATACTATGTTGGACAGAATTAAGATTTCAGATTGGAGAGGGGAAAAAGAAAAGCAAGGAGAATGAAAGTGAACACACGCCTACGTACAACCTCACTAGGCTCCAGCCAGCCTATATGTTGGATTTCTAACAAAAACTATGAGCAATTTTCACCACGTAAGAGTCAAATTGTCTTTCTAGAAAGAAATACATTCAAGTTCAACTAAAATCCATAAACTAGCATATCCTCCTCTGCGGAGAGCAATACAATGCTTTCTAGAAAACATGGTCAGCTTAATTTTAAGTTCTTGACCTTGAAAGTTGGAATTCTCACTACAAGAAAATTGGGCTTTATGAGGGTATATTCCTTCAGCAGAGAGGGACAATCCATCGCTCACGGAAATTCCATCTGTAAAATACCTTAATCTATGACTTCAACGCTAAAAGTTTATCGACTGATTTGGCAGTTTCGTTATTGGACTTTTACCGACAGAACATACCACCTTTACCGACGGAATAGGCTGCCGATAGTTTTATTTTCTTTAATAATTATAAAATTCTATTATTTTTGAACTTTCCGAAAAAGGCAAAGAAAAGAAAAGAAAAGCAAAGCTATTAGCAATGGAATTTCGTCATTCAAAGTCCGTCAAGAAAAATGTTCTTTATACTGTGTCTTACAAAAGTTCTTGTTGTGAAACTTGTAGCAAAATCTTATACAAAGTTTTATGATAAATTTGTCTTCGAGCATTTACTGAAAGCTTTTCAAGAGTTTTTCTCTTTTTGCTCTAATTCTGGCTTTTCCCCCAAAAGAAGTTACGTGAAGCCCTTTTGTCGTGTTTCAATCAACCCTCTTTAATTTTCTCGGTGCAATATTCGACAACTTTTACTTTGACGACGAACATTGACGTCCATGCTTGAAAATCAGGTCTTTGAAGCTATTACGTTCGGAGTTTTAGCAAGTAATAATCTATTAATTATGGTACATTTACGTAAGAAGAGGTTTTAAAAAAGTGGAGTGGTATTTGAGTTTCACCGGTGGCTGAAGTGATGATATAATCGATCTTATTGAGAGGTCTTTAGCAATGAAAAGTGAATTTTTAGTGGCGAAAAGTGAAGTGCATATATATATATATATATATATATATATATATATATATATATATATATATATATATATATATACACACACACACACACACACACACACACACACATATATATATATGTATATGTATATATATATATATGTATATGTATATGTACATATACACATATATGTATATGTATACATATACATATATATATATATATATATATATATATACATATATATATATACATATACATATATGTATATACACATGTATATGTATACATATACATATATATGTTTATATATATGTGTATATGTATATGTATATATATATATATATATATATATATATATATATATATGTGTGTATACATATATATATGTATATATATGTTTATATGTATGTATATATATATATATATGTATATATGTATGTATATATATATATGTATATATGTATGTATATATATATATGTATATATGTATGTATATATATATATATATATATATATATATATATATATATATATATATATATATATATATATATATATATATATATATATGTCAATCATACCGTCAGCTACATTATGTATATATAGCTGATTCGTTACTCGCACTGTCAACTTAAGCTAAGTTGTCAGCGTGATCTGACCGTCTATCTATTGCGGATGGGCGGGCCGGGCCATATCTGGTTTTTTAAAGTAAACTTCGCTATCGACCACATAATGCAGCAGACGGTGAAATTTACAGTTCTGTCCCATCTTATTTGCATGCGAATCCCTTCGACTCATTAAATACCTTTAAGGCATTTTGGTCAAAATGACCGTTTGCTATATAATGTACCGGACGTCATATATTTTTTTTAAAAGTTAGACTTGGTCTGTCGATGGATGGTTAGATTGCGTTGACAACTTATGTAAGTTGCCAGCGAGGGTAAGAGATCATGTCCTATATGTATGTATGTGTATATATATATATATATATATATATATATATATATATATATATATATATATATATATATATATATAAATATATATATATATATTTGGGAGCTGATCCGTTGAGAGCGCTAGTAAAATAGGAGAAGTTGCAAGCGCGATCTGGCCTTCCGCGCGCGATCTATGGACGACCCAGATCTTTTTCTTACGTTTTTTTTAAGACCGTCCGCTATATTATGTAGCGGACGATTTTTTGACAAAAATACCCTCCAGTTCTATCCGCTACATTATGTAGCAGACGAGTAGGCAGTGTCTTCTAGCTTTTTTTTTTTTTCTCTTTCTCTATCTCTTCTTTCATTAAATTTCTGACAGATTCTCTCTTTCCTTTATATTGCCGCTACATTATGTAGCGGACTAATTTTCTGGCTTTTTTCTCTTTCTCTCTCCTTTTCTTCATTTAATGTTCTGACATTCTCTAATTTCTCTCTCCTCTCTCTCATCATTTTTTTTCTCTTTCTCTCTCCTTTCTCTAATTTACTTCGTGACTCTCTCTCTATCTCTCTCTCTCTCTCTCTCTCAGATATACAAAAACCAAGTTGTACTTTTCTCTCTCTCTCTCTCTCTATCTCTCTCTCTCTCTCTCTCTCTCCTGCCTCAAAAGTAAAACCCATAACCAGAATATGGCTACTTTATCTCCTTGAATCTGCCCCAAACCCTTTCTGTATCATCAAGAATCAGAATGCCACTTTATCTCCCTGGCACCCAATCAAGGTGCTTTAAAACTTCCTGGTCACAATGCTCTCGTGAAAACACTCTAGTCGGATCGAAGTACATGCCTTTAGGGTCAAGTAAATTTGCCATCTCTGGTGCATAGGGACGACAAGCCTTTGTGACGGATCGAAGTACATGCCTTTAGGGTCAAGTAAATTTGCCATCTCCGGTGCATAGGGACGACAAGCCTTTGTGAATATGTAAAGCTCGAAATCAAGAACCAAGATAAGCTTTTTGAGGAGAAACAACATCTTTATGTATTGATCTCGCATTCGGGCAATTCAAGTTTCAGTGTCATCAATGTGCCCCAGATCGCTCTGCATACCGGAGGGATTTGCAACAGTAGAATTCTTATCATCCACGAATCGCTCACATAGTGTACCCCATTGTCAACTTCAATTCTGAAAGAAGAGGAAAGGAGGGGAGAAGAAAAAAATGGTGAGAGAAAGACACAACTCAGAAAGAAGAGAAAGGACAGAGAGGGGGAGAGAGAGAGGAGAAAAAAAGTCAAGCCATTAATGAGAGAAAGGGGAGAGAAAGAGAAAAAATGAAGAAAACTAATCCGCTACATAATGTAGCGGATGAAAGAAAGGGGGGAGAGAGAGAAAAAAAGTCAGAGTAATAATGAGAGAGAGGAGAGAGAAAGAGAAAAAAATGTTAGAAAATAGTCCGCTACATAATGTAGCGGATGGACTGTTTTTAAGTTGGAGGGTATTTTTGTCAAAAAATTATCCGCTACATAATATAGCGGACGGTCTTAAAAAAAACGTAAGAAAAAGATCTGGGCCGTCCACAGATCGCGCGTGGACGGTCAGATCGCGCTTGCAACTTCTGTTATTTTGTTAACGCTCTCAACGGATCAGCTCCACACACACACACAGATATATATATATATATATATATATATATATATATATATATATATATATATATATATATATATATATATATATATATATATATATATATATATATATATATATGGGTCGTGATCCATTGATAGCGCTAGCAAAATAGGAGATCTTGCTAGCGCGATCTGGCCGTCCATCCCGAAGGGATGGATGGCCCAGATCCTTTTTTTTGCGGCGCTGTCAGTCGTCTGCAAAATAGTGTAGCGGACGAACCTTTTTACCATTTTGCCCCTGCTCCCCCCTCCGCTACACTGTCTAGCGGAGGACTTTCTTGGGCCCACGTTGACAGCCAAAAAGTCATCCGCTACACTGTCTAGCGGACGACTAACTTCCCTGACACAACTGACACATTTCCACGTGTTTGTACCTTTATTTCTACACACGACGGGTTGTCGGAATTCCTCAAGCTCCTTCGGCTACAATTTTCTTCTCCTTCGGACTCGTTTCCATTTTCAGCTCCCTTCAAGCTTCGAGTTGGGGAAAGTCAGAACTAAGTGTTTGGTTCGTGCCAACCATTTTCTGGTCCAAGTTGCAGACAATGATCTGCACCACTATGACGTGAGATCCTCTCAGCTGTGCACCTCGCCACATTGTGTAGCGGACGGACCAGCAGAATGTCTTAACCCAACACTTAGAAAATTTTCAATCCCCCACTATCCGCCACATTGTGTAGCGGATAGAGCAGCAGAAACTCTTAACCCAACACTTAGAAAATTTTCACTTCCCCCACTGTCCGCCATATTGTGTAGCGGACGGACCAACAAACACTCAACACTTAGAAAATTTTTTCACTTCCCCCACTGTCCGCCACATTGTGTAGCGGACGGAGCAGCATAAACTCTTAACCTAACACTTGGAATATTTTCAATCCCCCACTGTCCGCCACATTGTGTAGCGGACGGACCAGCAGAATGTCTTAACCCAACACTTAAAAAATTTTCACTTCCCCCACTGTCCGCCATATTGTGTAGCGGACGGACCAACAAACACTCAACACTTATGAAATTTTTTCACTTCCCCCACTGTCCGCCACATTATGTAGCAGACGGACCAGCAGAAACTCTTAACCCAACACTTAGAAATTTTTTCACTTCCCCCACTGTCCGCCACATTGTGTAGCGGACGGACCAACATAATGTCTTAACCCAACACTTCCCTACTGTCCGCTACACATTTTGTTTTCCACCTTTCAATCATTCTCAACGAGAGCCAAAAAACCAAACTCAAATCAATCAAAATCATCTTCAACGGAAATCAGACAAATCAATCAATCAATAATCTTCAACACAAATCAATGAGAGCTTTCTAAATAATCATAGTTTATTAAAAAAATTTGACAGTGTAATGGTACAATGTCAACTGGGGGAATCATGTTGGGAGGGATTCTCGGTATTAGCCGGATTTACAATATACCTAACCGCTCTAGGCCGGCCTTTCATAATTTGCCAAGCCATTTATATCTAAAGGTGTCTACTTCTGCTTGGCTCCACATCGTCGCCTTGAGGCTCTCGGACCGGCAAATGTAATCCATGTACATGCAAAGGAAAACGCCGCAGTCCGAAGTGTTACGTTGCTTGGGCCTCCTCTTCTTCAGTCGCCAATCGAGCTTTGGCCGCGCCGGTACAGGGTTACCACGGATACCATTGACCATTGCACAAAATATATTCTGCGAGAAACACAAAACGGCGTAAGACACGAGTTAACATTTATGCCAAGTTACAATAACTGTTAAACAACAATCGTAATATTACCATTGAGTCCAACTGGGCTTTGTACATCTGCAGCACAGGCATGTGGGTGGTATCGTCGTGGAGACTGTCGATCACCGATACGACTTTCTCTACCGGTTCATAGCAAACCAAGTACCAGTGGCTTTCCCCTAAAAATGGGATTAGAAACACGTCGGCAACACTTGCGCTCACTGGACTATCCCTAGCAAGATACGCTCGTAGGTTAGCGGACGGTCTCCACTGGCTCAACTTTTTCTTCCGCCTTTGCTCGACCCACTCATGCCATTCAGACACTAGGAGGCTATGAAAAAAGGCATCCACCAAAAAAATGGCCGGGTACTCGTTCAGCTGCTCCCGACCCCTTTCCTTCAGAATCTCCACGTATGTGGAGATGACACCGTTGTCTAACCAACTCCCCGGAGCCAGGGAGGCCATTTCTCCCCACTCGCAAGTGTAATCCATGCCCTCTGGATGATTCACACTATACAACGCTTTGTCCCGGGTGAAGCCGCTAAAATAACGCTCTCTGATTATTTGGCATTTATGCGGCTTTAGGGGCTTCACTGGATGCCCTTTGCGATATTGCCCTCGGGGGTCGACGGGGGGATATTGCACTCCTTCGGGGGGGTCGACAGGGGGATATTGCCCTCCTTCGGCAATAGATGGTCCCGCCCACGGGACAATGGGCAGTGTCTCCGACAGACTGATGTGTCCGAAACCCCAGTCTTGCGTGACTTGACTCTGAGAGAAGGGTTGGGGTTCCGAGTCCAATAGCAAAGAGAAGGAGGGCGCACTGTAGTCTTCCCACGGCGCTTGAGCCTGGCCCATGGTGCTTGGCGGTCCCCAATCACCACCCATTCCTGGTACAGAGGGACCACCATATCCCTGGCTCACTCCCGAAGTCTGTCCCGAGGGATCGGTGTATCCCTCGCTCACATATGGGGGCTGCCACCCCGGATAACCCATTCCCGGGCTGACGCCGAAAGGCTAGCCCGATGCTTGGTGTAAAAAATTCCCGCAGCCATACGCCAACGCATCAGCCTGTTGGCGAAGCTCCTCGCCCATTGCATCCACCAAATCCTTCCGCTCGCGCAACTTCTGGAAGAAGGCGAACGAGGCATTAACCTACATCCAGAGAGATAATAAATAAGTAACTTCATACACAGTTAGAATCATCAAGTTCAATTAAAGCACTTATTGGCCAACTTACCAGATTGTATGCCATGTGCTCATCGATCTGACCCCTAGGGTGGTACTTCTCCCCGCGTTCAAACCTTACTGGAGCTACTCTCCTCCGGGTGATGCGGTAGTACCACCCATTGTACTGTTCGATACTGATCACGGGGTCAGGCTCCGACACAATGGCCGCCAGCGTGTCCTGCCAGGAATCCCAAACCTCAAGTTCTCGTGCGCACAAGTCGTGCGCATTTGCCTTGCCAAACCGAGGGACACCCGGTGGGTTCCTGTTAAGCCTCATATCCGGCGCGCCGGCTGGCAACCCCTGCAGGCACTCAAAATGGCGCATAGCGCGATCTGGCAGCTGCCACTCTGCGACCTCGAAGTGGATCAGGGGTGTGCGTTGCAACCCGGAGAGCGTGAAGACGAACGACTCTCCCACTTTGTACGGTGCCCATCGCATCTGGCCAGGAGATAACGAGTCGAGCTCCCCCCGATAGTACGTAATGTTGTGATGGGGATCGTCTCTCCTCTGGTAGTGGCTGTCCTTCCGGCTGTACTCCCAGGCGCACAACCGAGGCCACACATTATCGGTTCCGTCCCTACGCGTGGGTGCGCCGGTAGCAAGGTGTTCATAAGACCACACCTGAGAGCAAAGACAAATTAAATAAAGTATCGTCAAATTTTATTGTCAATTCAACCCAAAAAAAAAAGAAACGAGCAAGTAATCAAGAATTGTATGATATACCTGCAATAGCGAGAGACATGCACATATCGCTTTGGAGTCGGGCCTCGTTGCCTTGTGCAATGCTCGGTAGAGGTACGCAAGAGTTGCGACTCCCCAGGCATAATCCCCAACCTCCAGTAGGTTACCCAACAACGGTAAATATTTGACGCTGACGGTATTCTTCGACGTTGTTGGGAACAGAATTGCCCCCATCACCCACAAGAGGAAAGCTTGTGTGTACAGCACAAGCATCTGATCCGTGTAGTTATCCGGCAGAACCTTGTAGGTATCTACCAACCATTTCAACTTGATACCCCCAGTGCTAAATTGATCCTGGGGTATCGAAGTAAAGAAGTCCCTAGCGGTCCTCTTATTCGTTGCTTCCGACGGAGGAGCTATTACCGGCCGCCCCGTCACCGGTAACCCTAAGATGAACCCTACATCTTCTAGGGTAATTGTCAGCTCTCCGAGAGGGAAGTGAAACGTATTCGTTTCACTTCTCCACCTTTCAACAAGGGCACCTATTAAGTGCCGGTCAAGTTGTTGAAAGATCTGCCCACGCGTGAAAATCCCAAACCCAATCCCACGCAGTAATCTTTTCTGGGTTCTGTTCAATTTCCATGCTTTAAAATTATCGGATACTTCTACCGTGTTGAGAAGTGCTCTTTCCTACGAATTAATAAATACAATTTAAGCAAATTAAACGATATACAACGTTTCCAAGAATAACAAAGTTGATAAAATAAGTATCTTACTCCACCATCCCATATGAGCGTACTGATATGGTTTGCTTGGTCGTATAATACGGACGGATCTTCTGGTCCAGGGTTGAAATCCATTTTTCGCAACTGAAATTATGCAAAATGGCAAGGTTGGAAGCGTAAACATTCTCAAACATACAACGCTAGCACAGTCAACGCTAGCATGTGATCAGATAATACTCACATAAGTTCACATGCTGTGTATATGCAATGTACATAGATACAAACAGACACGGAATGAGATTTTACAAGTGAAATCACATGAACAAATAATACGCAATACACATATATAATCTATATATATGTATAGATACATTGACAAACGCTAGCACAATGCACCGCGCACACATTCAAAATCATGCATAAGCCGCGATAACAACTCTAGATTATGAACAAATAAAGGATTGGTTTGTGAACTTACGTGATTGATTCGTCGAATAAAGGATTTCTTGAGAAGAAATTGCGCCGATCTACTTGCCAACGCCGCTAGAAGAATTGTGAGAAGAAGGATGAATAGCAGTTTAGAAGGAATGAATAAGGGTTTCGAAGTAAAGAAAGGGAAAAACGGTCCGCTACACTGTCTAGCGGACGGTGGGATAATGACAAAGTAACAGTCGTCCGCTAGACAGTGTAGCGGACGACTTTCTGGCTGTCAACGTGGGCCCAAGAAAGTCCTCCGCTAGACAGTGTAGCGGAGGGGGGAGCAGGGGCAAAATGGTAAAAAGGTCCGTCCGCTACACTATGTAGCGGACGACTGACAGCGCTGCAAAAAAAAAGATCTGGGCCGTCCATCCCTTCGGGATGGACGGCCAGATCGCGCTAGCAAGATCTCCTATTTTGCTAGCGCTCTCAACGGATCAGCTCCCTCTATATATATATATATATATATATATATATATATATATATATATATATATATAGGGGGCCGATCCACACCCACCGGTGGAGAAATAACAATTTCTCCACCGAACCGCAGGTAAGAGCAGCGATTGGGAAAAAGCGTGCCACGTGGCGCAAAAAGGGACGAAAAGGGACCAAAAAGGACGAAAATACTATGAGAAATTCACGAAAATATCACGAGAAAATGAAAAACTCGTGAGAAAATGGGCATTAATGCCCAACCGCAACTCCCACATGCGGTTGGCATTAATGCCCAACCGCAACTCCTACATGCGGTTGGCATTATTGCCTTCCGTGACCCCCACCCCCTTGCCCCCCACCCTATGTCCTTTTCCCCCACCCGTGAACCCCCCCTTCCCCCACCCGTGAACCCCCCCTTCCCCCACGTGTCATTACCACCCTACCCCCCACCCCCACGTGTCATTCCCCCCTCCCGCTCCCTGCTGTTCACTCACGGTTCTTCTCTTCCTCTCTCACTTTTCTCTCTATAAAATCCCTCCTCCCCGAATCATTTCTTCCACTCTCCTCATTCTCCCTATCTCACCTACATACAAACAAAAAAAATTTACGCTAGAAGATCGGTGGATAACCGCTAGAAGATCGGTGGATTTTTCTTGAAATATATCAAGTTAAAACAAGTAAGTATTTTTCAATTTGTTCTTACCAATTGATTGTTTAAATTGTGTTACGCTTAAATTGTTCTTACAATAGTCTAAAATTCGTGTTTAGGGTGTCAAAATTACGTTTTGACAAATCGGGGTATTACATTCGAAAAATTCCAAAATAGCGATTTTTTAGGGCGTCAAAAATAGAATTTTTCACAAATTTATAAAAAATAGCTAGAGCTAGATTTTGCCAAAGTACGAAACAAAGACCCTAGTTATTTTCAAAAGATCTGTATCAGGTAAAAATTTCAGATTTTTCCAAAGACTGGAAAGGGGTTAACTGATACGCGCAACCTTGTAACTTTGCAGTGTAATTTAAAATATCAAGCCAGCGCGATTTCGCGCGAAACTTTTATGAGAACCCTAGGGTGTTGGGAAGTTCCATTCCCCAGGAATTCGGGCCATTCCGAAGCCGTTAGCTAATTTTTTGGCCGAACGGGCTTTTAAGCGCTCGATCCGGACACCGGTTCGGGATTTTTAGGCGAAAAATCCGTAAAATACTTTTTAGATCAAGAATGAACTCAGGAAGCTTAAAATAGCATTTTAAAGCACTTTTGATATTTTCTGAAGCCAGGGGGCATTTTGGTAATTTGCCACCCCGAGAGGGGTATTTTGGTAATTTTCCCGAAAAAGTTTTCCAACGGACTTTTAAGTCCAGAAATGTAAGTAAAACGCCTGAAATGTTGTTTTGCAGCTGATTGCGGGGCGTAATTGTCGCTAAAGGTGAAAACTTAATTAGACAGTTTTTTCACGAATTTATAAAAAATAGCTAGAGCTAGATTTTGCCAAAGTGTGAAACAGAGACCCTAGTTATTTTCAAAAGATCTGTATCAGGTAAAAATTTCAGATTTTTCCAAAGACTGGAAAGGGGTTAACTGATACGCGCAACCTTGTAACTTTGCAGTGTAATTTAAAATATCAAGCTAGCGCGATTTCGCGCGAAACTTTTATGAGAACCCTAGGGTGTTGGGAAGTTCCATTCCCCAGGAATTCGGGCCATTCCGAAGCCGTTAGCTAATTTTTTGGCCGAACGGGCTTTTAAGCGCTCGATCCGGACACCGGTTCGGAATTTTTAGGCGAAAAATCCGTAAAATACTTTTTAGATCAAGAATGAACTCAGGAAGCTTAAAATAGCTTTTTAAAGCACTTTTGATATTTTCTCATGCCAGGGGCATTTTGGTAATTTGCCACCCCGCGAGGGTGTTTTGGTAATTTTACGGTGTCAAGTTTTTCAGTCCAGAAATGTAAGTAAAACACCTGAAAGGTTGTTTTGAAGCTGGTTTGATGGGCGTTAGGGTGACAATGAACCCCCGGGGGCATTTCGGTAATTTGCCGCTCATCGGGGGCTATTTTGCTAACTGAACCAGCTTGAAAAATTTTTCGAATGATTTTTAGTTATAGGATAGGGGTGTAAGACACCCGGAAAGTTATTTTGTTCCAGTTGTTCTGAGATGTTTGTTGGGGCGATGGCTGCCAGGGGGTGTTTTGCATACGTAGCGGGGCAATTTTTGTTAACGCATCCCCTTTAAAATCTTCGGAGGAAATATTTGGTATATAATTGATGTGATACATTTAAAAAGTAGTAAGCAAAGCGGTTTTGAGACTGCCGGTGGTGTAGCCGCCATATGGGGCATTGGGGTGATAATGAACCCCCGGGGGAATTTCGGTAATTTGCCGCTCATCGGGGGCTATTTTGCTAATTTTACATTACACAAATTTGTGCTTAAAATAACTTTTAGTTCATAAAAGGGTGTGAGACACCTGAAAAGTTATTTTAAAGAGTGAATTCAGGAAGCTTAAAATCCCGTTTCAAAGCACTTTTCAGATTTTATGATGCCAGGGGGCATTTTGGTAATTCGCATCCCCGATAGGGGTATTTTCGTAATTTTGCAGCGTTAAGTTTTTCAAAGGACTTCTTAGTCCAGAAATGTAAGCAAAGCACCTGAAAGGTTGTTTTGAAGCTGATTTGGGGCGTTAGGGTGATAATGAACCCCCGGGGGCATTTCGGTAATTTGCCTTCTATCGTGGGCTATTTTGCTAATTTTACATTATACAAAATTTCCAACAATTACGTTTAAATAAATTTTATTCTTATTTTATTTAATTCTATGACTTGTTGAGAATGATATAATTTTTATTTTTTAGATTTCAGTATAAATATGGATGCAACTGGAGGAAATAATTTTTGTGAAGGTTCTGATCCACCTTACGTTGGTCAAGTTTTTCAAACACTGGACGAAGTTGAAGCATACTATAGAGCATATTCGAAAACGATAGGTTTCGGTATTAGAACTAAGACGACTAGAAAACGGGCGAATACAGATCAAATTTGTGCAAGACTATTTGAGTGTCATAGAGGAGCACCGCATGTACCCCCGGTCGTTCGGATCAGTGACGAAGGGACAACAAGACAAAGAAAACGGGACACATTTCCGGGTACCGGCTGCAAGGCCCATGTGTATGCAGTACACCGAAAAAATGAAAACCATTGGGTTGTGACAGGAGTGGAGTTGAGCCATAATCATCAGTTGATGACCCCTAGTAAGATTGGTCAAATTCATCAACACCGAGAAATAAGCGCGGCACACAGACAACTAATTTTTACAATGGCCGAGGCTAAAATTCCACCTTCTAAGATGATGGGGGTTTTCTCAAGCCAGGCTGGGGGGATTGACAAGTTGAGTTTCAACGAAGTAGACCTTCGAAATGAACTTCGTGCTCAGAGGAGAGAGTCTTTCGGTAAGAGTGATTCTCAAACTACACTTGATCTCTTCAGGTGCCTTCAGAGTGAGAATTCTGGATTTTTCTACAGTCTCCAACTGGATGATGAGAACCGCATTAGTACTATATTTTGGGCGGACCCCCGTTCTAGAGCTGCTTACCAAAATTTTGGGGATGTTGTGACGTTTGACACCACATACCGCACCAATAAGTACTCTATGCCTTTTGCTCCGTTCACCGGGGTGAACCACCACTATCAGTCAATCTCGTTTGGCTTTGCCCTGCTTAGGGATGAGACGGAGGAGTCATTTACGTGGTTATTTGAAACGTGGCTTCAAGCAATGTATCATATTCCTCCAAAGACCATCATCACCGACCAAGATCTGGCAATGAAAAATGCAATCGCTAAGGTCCTTCCAGATACTCACCATGGCCTGTGCACATGGCACATAAGCAACAAATATCCCGAACGGCTTCACAATGTATATGCAAACCATCCGTCATTCAAGACTGACTTTAATACATGTGTGAAGAAATCGTTGACGGTAGACGTGTTCGAGGAGAGGTGGGCCACGTTAATGGATGACTACTATTTGCACAATCATGAATGGTTACAATCGTTGTATGAGATCAAGACACAGTGGGTCGGTGCCTACACCAAGAAGTTTTTTGCAGCCGGAATGACTACGACCTCGAGAAGCGAAGCTATGAATTCATTCTTTGATGGGTACGTAGGCCAGTCTTCAAGTATAGCGGAGTTCGTACTAGAGATGCAGAAAGCCGTTGACAGGCAATTGTACCGTGAGAGAGAAGCCGACGCGGCTACAGTTTGCAAAGAAAGAGCTATACTACTTTATTCACCTTTAGAGGCTCATGCGGCTCAAGTCTATACCAAGGAAATGTTTCGACAGTTTCAAGAGGAACTACTAAAGTCGAATCAATATGGCATGACAAAGTTGCACGAGTATTCCACCAGAGATATCAAGGTTTATGCTTTGACAAATGTGACGAATTTCGCCAATCCGTGCTCTTCGTCGGCTCCGAGGAACAGACGACATTTTACCGTAGCAGTTTGTAAGGACACCGGGTTGGTTAATTGCAACTGTCAACTGTTTGAGCATAAAGGTATACTTTGTCGACACGCGTTGAGGGTTTTGAGCGCCAAGAATGCTAGTGAAATCCCTCCACAGTATATCTTGGAACGGTGGACGAAGGAAGCCAATAGAGTCCACGGTCACATTCCTTACGTGCCCAATGTTTCAGTTGATTTCGAGCAATCTGAGTCGCTGCGATATAATCACCTTTGTAACATCATGCACGGTTTATCAATGGATGCAGCGTCGACATTTGATGGGTACAGGTATCAAGTTGAAGCAGCCGCACGGGATAAGGCTAAGCATGCACAGTTTAGGATGGCATTACCAGAAACTGTGGACACTCCGACTACTCGGACGACTCCAGCCGGTAGATTCAATCGAGCCAAACAGCCAGTCATTGACGGCACTGACCTACAAGGTGAGGAGGACGACATTTTTGATCCAATTATTTCTCAAACAAAAGGGCGAAAACGAGCAATACGCATGAAGAATCCGATTGAAGAAGCAACGGGTCAAAAAAAATTACGAAAGTGTGCGTTGTGTAATAAGATGACTGATCATGACAAGAGAAACCATTATAAAGTGTTAGGTATCGAACCTGGCAGTATGGTCGAGGAGGACGATGATGAGGAAGAGTGTTAGGGTTAATGTTTCAGTTGTATAAATTGAACTTTTATAATGTTTAAATTTGTGATTTGGTTTGTGGAATCTTTAATTTGTGATTTGGTTTGTGGATTATTGATATTTTTGGTAACTCCGTTTTCGGGCACACTTTAGGGCCCAATTGATAGCTTCCGAAAAAAGTTGTAATTTTTTTTGTCAATTTTTTTTCGCTCATTGCACCTCAGGCACGCTAGTTAGCCCATTTGTAAGAATTTCGGCGAAAAACGAGACACATTAATTTTTGGGTTTTCCTAGGAAGGGCCTATTCGGGCACACTTTAGGCCCCAATTGATAGCTTCCGAAAAAAGTTGTAATTTTTTTTGTCACTTTTTTTCGCTCATTGCACCTCAGGCACGCTAGTTAGCCCATTTGTAAGAATTTCGGCGAAAAACGAGACACATTAATTTTTGAGGTTTTCCTAGGAAGGGCCTATTCGGGCACACTTTAGGCCCCAATTGATAGCTTCCGAAAAAAGTTGTAATTTTTTTTGTCACTTTTTTTTCGCTCATTGCACCTCAGGCACGCTAGTTAGCCCATTTGTAAGAATTTCGGCGAAAAACGAGACACATTAATTTTTGGGTTTTCCTAAGAAGGGCCTATTCGGGCACACTTTAGGCCCCAATTGATAGCTTCCGAAAAAAGTTGTAATTTTTTTTGTCACTTTTTTTTCGCTCATTGCACCTCAGGCACGCTAGTTAGCCCATTTGTAAGAATTTCGGTAAAAACGAGACACATTATTTTTTGGGTTTTCCTAGGAAGGGCCTATTCGGGCACACTTTAAGGCCCAATTGATAGCTTCCGAAAAAAGTTATAATTTTTTTGTCACTTTTTTTTCGCTCATTGCACCTCATGCACGCTAGTTAGCCCATTTCTATGAATTTCGGCGAAAAGCGAGACGCGTAATTTTTTCGAATGCGTCATATGAAAGGTATATTCGCGCACATTTTAGCGCCAAATTCATAGCATGCGAAAAATTATGTACATTTCTTTTTGGTACAGTTTTTTGTAACATCACAGCAGCTAGCCACGCACGTCAGGATAATGGTAATGAAGGCGTCTAGCTTCATTCTTTTTCAGCTCCCAGGCTATCCTATACCTAAACGTCAAGGCATCCTTCCTAGTCCACGAGGAGTGTTTGAGCACTTCCGAGCGAGCAATGTAGTCCATGTACTTGAGGACGTAAATCCCGCAATCGTGACCGTTATATTGCTTTGGTCGGTCCTTTATCATCACGACCGTCCAAGGGTCCCCTGTGGCCGTTCGCACGCTAGCGAGAGGACAGTAGTCTGCATCCAACAATAAAAACGAGAATCAAGCCTATGAAACAAGAACAATATACTATGAGCCAAGGTCAAAAAATAAAAACTAACCACTAAAGTGATGTACTCGTTGTACATCTGTGCCAGCAGCTGTCCAGGCTCGTCCTCCCTTAGGCTATCGTATATGTGAACTGTTCTGAACGCTGGATGGAGAACTAATAGGAACCAGTGGTTTGCATGATGACAAGGTATCATGATAAGGTTCGCATCAGCAGCGGGACATTGATAGTCTGCGTTCATCATGCCTAACACGTTTCGACCTGGTTTCCACTTACTCCTGCCGCCCCCTCGCCTCCATTCTGTGAATTCTCTCACCGTTAATTCCACAAAATGAGTGGGATACATGTTAAGCTTCAAATATTCAGAACGGTTAAAATGTTGCTCTCTAATCCGGAGCAGTTCTATGTAAGCGTTCATGACAAAATTTGAAAGATCTGTCTCCGGCGCCAACGTTCTGATATCCTCATGACCTAGGAATGTCGCAAGGGGAAAGTCTGCTGAATTGACAGGCTCATGCCCGAAGTAGTGCCGGTCGATCCAACCCATCTTGTCCGGCCTCAATGGCTTCGTCGCTTGTCCTTTGTCCGACCGAAAGCTTGGGCGCGAGGCCTGGATTCCTACTTGGGGAACCTGACTCTGGCACTGAGAGTCGTATGCGTCAGGAGGCAAGCGACTAGACGGCTCCCACACCTGACTCTGGGGCTGATAGTCGTACGCGTCAGGAGGAGGGCGACTAGACGGCTCCCACACCTGACTCTGGGGCTGATAGTCGTACGCGTCAGGAGGAGGGCGACTAGACGGCTCCCCTTGGTAACCCCGGTACGCAAGACTAAAGTTTTGAACTTCAGTCTTGTACCTCTCAATGGACCTCTTGAGATTGTCAGGAGCCTGCGCGACAAACCAGTCAAACGACTCCAGCTGCTTGAACACCTCAATGCCCTGGTCAACCTAAAAAACATGCATAGAAAATATGGCTAATCATTTCAGGCATGGTCGATAAGGTGCGCAAATAAATTATCAAACAACACTAGCATGACTTACAATGGCCAATGCCCAGAACTGGTCATAGACCTCACGTGGCGCATACGATGTCTTCTTCACCTGGGAAGGGCGATTCACCCTCGTGCGCGTCACCCTGAGAAACCACTGTAAGTATTCCTCAGTACTAATGCCGTCGTGCTTCAGCGATACAAGGCTATCATACGTTTCCTGCCAGGTATTCCACTGTTGCACCTCGTCACCCAACAAAATCAAGGCATCAGCCACCTCGAAGTTCGGCCCTCGACCACCCCTGTATGGCCGCATGTCTACAGCGGGTTTTGGTATCCCTTGTGGACAGCCAGCTTGCTTCATAGCTCGATCGGGCATCTGAAACTCACATTCTTCGAAGTGAATGAGCGGCACCCGAACCAAACCTGCCAGCACGTACGACACCGGAAGTTGCCAACACCACTCATCCAACAGATGCATCACCTTGCCATATGGCTGCCACGTCACCTGGGATGCATCTAGTATCTCTAGTTCCCCCCGATAGAACTTTAGATGGTGGTGAGGGTCTACCCGTCTCCTCCTCCGGTTGGTCGTAGGCCCCCAGGCCCACACCCTAGGCCACGTCTCATCGGAATCTACCAACGGTTGTGGACGACCCATGGGTAGCCTCTCGTAAGACCAAACCTGTGAATGCAAACATTATATGGAATTAGTAATTAATCCCGAATATATTGACTAAGGATCCGACCAAGAAAATAAATGCTCATACCTGTAATAGAGTCAGGCAGGCGGCAATGGACTTGGCACCGTTTCTCGTAGCCTTATGCAGTGCTCGATATAGGTGCGCAAGGACAGCTGAACCCCACGAATACGAGTATACCTCCTCAAGATCCTCCAAGAACACCATATACTTCGGATGCACCGTGTTTTTCGAATGCGTCGGAAGTAATATAGCTCCAATAATATACAGAAGGAATGCCTTCGTATACGTCACGAAATCATGAGGAGTGTATTCATCCGGTAGCACGCCGTACTGCTCTCTCAGCCATTTAAGCTTGACGCCGTTTGTTGTAAGAGCTGCCCTTGGAATTCCCGGAAAATACTGCATAGCCATATTCGCTATGGATGCAGACGGCACGTTCAGAGTAACGGGTCTGCCGTGACATGGGATTCCAAGTATAAATCCGACGTCCTCTAACGTAACAGTCATTTCACCAAACCGGAAGTGAAATGAGTTCGTCTCGCTCCTCCATCGTTCAACTAGAGCGGATATAAGGCAATCGTCC